>VWPV01018330.1:0-35456 GCA_013389885.1 Geococcyx californianus | reverse complement strand
GGAGGGAGGGAGGGGCTAGAGTGCACTGAGGCAGGAGCTCTGCTGGCTGTGGTTATCTCCAAGAGCACACCAAGAACAGCAACAAAATGTAGTGACTCAGCGAATGCAAGGGGTAGATGTACAAAAACATCGTGTTCTCCAGTTGATCAATTTGGGACCAGCATTATTAGCAAGTGAAAAGTAAACACCAAGCTGCTGATCTGAGCGCAGCATTTGCTACTGGGAAACTCAGAACTGTTTCACCTGCTCCTGTAACTCTGCAGGATGGTAACCCTGAAGTTTCTTCAAGGGCCTCTTCTCTCTTTCATGTGGCTGCAGCTCTGATTTGGGAACTGTTGTTCTGCCATTCTGCCTCTATTTTTTCCTGTAAACACAGCTTTAGTTACTCAGCCCCCAACATTCAGCAAATTTTTTACTGTAGGTAATCTTAGGGCAAATAATACCTTAGTTAAAGCCAGTTAACCCTAATGAAGTTATAGGAATTTCAGCAATGCAATTTATGGAGAACTTGATGCAAAGATAATTACAGAACTATAGGCAGCCTTCCAGCCAAGACTGCACCCACCTCCTCCTATCAGCTCTGTAACTTCAGAGTGTTAAATGTCCTTGGCTTTTCAAGATGCCAGATTTAACCCTAACGGAAAGGTTAAGCGAACTGTGAGACTATAGCACACCAGCCAAGAGCTGTGTATCTATCTCCCAACACTTCTCGCTTTTAAAGCTGTCTTTTATCTGGAATTTTTCAAAACTGGCTTATCGAAGGCAATGCACTGCCTATCTCAGAGAGAAAGACATTCTGCTTGAGTAACCCTCTAAGAGACTATGCTATGGGCAGTTTCAGGTTCGCTTCTGTTCGCTTCACATAGTTGACAGCAACCGCAGCAAATTTAGGCATAGAAAAACATCTCATCACTACATTCAAACTGACCAGAAATTTAGTATCTTAATTGCAAAGAAAACATTTTTTGTGTATATTTTTCCTATTACTGTCCTTGAAAATGTTGCCTTGCATAACCAGCACCAGTCTTGACTTATCCTTACAAAACTTGAGGAGGAACGCTTCTCTGCTGAGAAGAGACATGGACATAGCAACATGCTGGATGTTTCACAGATGTTCCCAAACAGAATAATTCCAGTGTTGGAATGTGCTCGCTCACAACGTCCTACAAAAAGCCGGTTGAAGTAGTGAGCTCTTTGCTTTTTTATTAATTTATGTCCATTAGAAAGAAAGTCAAATGTGCTGTTTAAGTAGACTGTAGCTATAAAACCCATGTCCCTCTCGATATAATGCTCTTGCAGCTCTTTTTCCTCCCTAGGCAAGGTCATGTTTCCAATGCACACTTAAAATGGGCTCTTGTCTAAGTTTCAAACTGAACCCACACCTCTAACCATGTAGTAACTTCCTGATCTTCTTTGCTTACTTACATGGCAGAAGATGTGTATTTAGAGCCCAGGTTCCAATCTCATTTCACAGTTGAATATACCCAGTGTTCTTCTAACAGTTCCACCTTGAAAGCCAGGCAGGTTTTCCCAGGCTTTACCTGGGAGTTCACTGTGCCAAAACTCAAATACCATAAAAAAACCAACAAAAGCATCTGTGGAAGCCCCCAGGAGACGCCAGCCCAGCAGGGAAAGGAAGGGCTGGAAAACTGTCTTCAGCAGACCTGTGTTTTATCACTAAGGATTTCCTATTGAAAATTTGCATACTAGGGTTACTCAAATGTTATTTTGTTGTTAATAAAATTGTCCTAAGCATAATTTTCTACAAAGCTTTGATGGCTGTTATGTGTTTCTCTGCAATAAATCCACTTTAAATTTGCTGTAGACCCTGTCAGGCATCTTAAAGTATTAACAAAACACAAGACAAGTATGAAAAATAACTAATATAGAGCAATTTACAAGGTAAGTTCTTTACACATAGCTTTACCACGAGGCTGTAATCACAAACATTTCCTGTTAAAGTCTGCTTATGGCATAGCTCCTTTCGAAACATCATTCTAAGTATTTATGCTCACGAACCTGACATTTGATGACTATACTGAACACAATTTGCTGTGGCAATATATGTTTTCCGCATCTATCAGCAGTATAAAGAATGAACAAAATTACCAGTTCAGACAAAGCGTGTTCATATTCACCTTGCAATCATTTTGCATTGGTATTACAGATTAGAGAGAGAGAACAGTAAATATTAAGCAACAGCATTTCCTGTTCAGGAATTTTACAATCTAAAAAGAAAAGGTAACACATACCCACCACCACCTGAGCGAGAAACAATTCACTCTGAACATTCACCATAGGTTATAACAGAATCTGTTATGCACATGAACACAGAACTTGGGTAGAAGAGGAACTAAGCTCTATTAAGCCTCAATTGCTTGTGACGGGCTAGATTCCCTATTTGCAGTTCTGCAGATTGTCACTGGTGAATTTAATTTGAGCAGGTGAGGAGTTGCAGAGGGAGTACCCATAAACGTGTATTTATAGCAGCATTTCTCTAGCTGTTTCAACTTGCATGGCTTGCCGAAGTGAACTCCAACATCCTTGATTCCTTATCCAAGTGCAATGCTGTAGTTGGAGATGAATCTTATCTGCTTCCAGCTCTTGAAGTGAACTCATGTGCTGCATGAGCACTCTTTATTTCTTCTTACCTTTTGCATGCTGCAGTTTAGAAAACAGTTACTGTCAGGATTTATACTTTCCCTGTACTGAAAACATTCTATGTCAGATAGATCTGCGTATTCATGCCACAGTAAGAGCCTCACAAAATTAAAATCAGCCTAAAATGAGAGATGAGGTACATATTTGTCAAGCAGTAAACACCGAAAATACTTTGTGATAAAAAAAATTATTCATTTTAAGCACTTTTAAAGCCCTCAACTTTCCCCCTCGCCTCCCAATACAAACAGCTTGATTCCAGCCATATACAGTGCATTTCCAAGGTTCAGTGGCTACTCTGGTCCCACTAATCTACAACAAATCCTCCAGAGCTGTTTTTTCCAAGTCATTTTATTAACCTGGAGTGAAAAGTAGCATCTGCTGAGTGCAAGCAGCCAGTTTGTGGATGTTCCTGCAGGCTGGCATCCCATCCCAAAGGCTGGGATGTAGAAGCTGCTCGGCAGCCAACCATCTGGAGCAGCTCCATGAGTGTTACTCCAACTTCCAAGAGGGAGAAATGGATTTGAATGGCAATAAATCATGTTTGCCAAGGATGGTGAAGCCTTGATAAAAGTCTTTTCAGGTTAGAGTGTACCTATGTCCTACCCTTGCTGTTTTCCCATGGTGTGAATTGGAAATTACCCTAAGGATGTTACCAAAATAAAAATCCCTAGAGGGAAATTCACTGTCCCAGCAGAGCTCTGCTGCTCTACCACGTTGTCCTATTCCACCTCTGCTTTCACCAGCACCCAGAACACACCAACCTCTTTCCAGGAACACCAGTATGGAAAGCATCTCCCATTCCCCAGATATCTCCTGCAAGGAAAGATGGATTTGCTGCCTCTGTCCTTGTCCAGAGCTGCAAGAAGCAAACAATCCTGGTGCCCAGAGTGGAAAATGGAAAAGCTAGCTTCTAGCCTCATGCTTTAGGTCAGAGAAATGGGTATTATCTTCTAAACCACTGCAGCACAGGTAGGATCACAGCCAGCTGAAGCTCACCGAGCCACGGCCGTGCCTGCCCAAGCAGCTGCAGGCAGCCCTCAAAAGAAAATGACATTAAAAGTGCATTAAAGCTTGGTCAAAAATATGTTTGAAATGTCTCCCCTTGCAGAGATGGTGTCTATACATCATAAAACTACCAGATGACAGAGTTATTCCCTGTGTTTGTAAGAGGAAAGAACCACCCAGTATCTGCTGGCACATATTAGCATTTTAAATTACAATTATAATACAGACAGAGCCTGCATGTGCAAGCCTTGATTTTCAGCCTTTTTTTCACCATCCACAGTCATTTCCACAAACGTGAAAATGAGGCTAAACCATCAACCTAACAGCTCATTTTTGTTGATACCACTTTTAATGTCTCATCTCTCTTTGTCCTGCATACAGTCTCCCACGATGGAAATGACAATTATTGGGGCAGCAGAGAATCACAGGCTGTTTTGACAGCCTGCCATTCTCTTCCAGGCAAAAATGCAGCAGAACAGGGAAGAAATCAGCGTAAACATCACTGCTATTCTCAGAGAAACATTTCCAATGTAAATGGAGCATCTCACTGGAGAGACACGGTCAAAATATTAAAATATGTAGGAAAGGGGAATTATTTTGGCCACTGAGCATTAAAATTCATAATGTGCAGGAGGGAAAAAAAGGCAGATAACATTAAGAGTACAATTGATCCGAACCTTAGGCGTTAGGGAAGATAAATGAAATGTGAAAGGGGTGGAAGGAAAAATGAGGAAATCGGAGAAGACTACTGCAGGGAGTACAGTCTGTAACTAACTTTCAGGCTGAAAGGAGGCCATCCAATGCAAGCGGAGGTTTAAGTGCCTCAGGAATCTGGAGTGGTTGCAAAATTTAACATAGCAACTACAAAGACATTATCTGACCTAAATACGCCACTTACATCCTTACATTGTCCAGTGCTACAAAAAGCTGTGTAGTTTGAGAACGAGAAGGACTGAAATAAAAGGAAAGGTGATGTTTTAATCCTATTTTTTAAACTCACACCTGACCAGATTGTAAATTGTTATTCTTTTCAAATCATGCTGGTTTGAATAAATGGTTGAAGTGAAGATCAGACAGCCCATCTCTCCCTTTCCCTGCTGGAGGTCCATTGCCCAGGCTGTAACTTGCCATGCTGGACAGGCAAAATGTTTTATTCTCTTTGTTCTGCAAATTCTGGTATAATTGCAACATTTACATTTGTAACAAGGACTTCCTCATCTTCAGTTGACTAAATTGTTATGGAAGCGTTCCTTGGGTACATAAGCACTGACAAATAACAAGCCTTTACCAGCTGCAGTCTGCCAGTCCCAGCCTCAAGTCTTCCATTATCTCAAAGGATTTTACTCAAAGAAAATAAATAGCAATGGAATTTGTTGTTTCCTCCAAACTCATCTCGGAATTTGTCATGTTTTTCCTCCAGCTTATCTCAATGAAGCAGGATTTTAGATTCGGAGGAACAGCTACTTTTAAATTAGATTTCTTTGTGCTACAAAATATTGTAATAAACTATCACTATCAAATGACTAGAGAATGCTTTTGCTTTAAGGTGGCAGCCAGCCATTTGGGAGCTGGGGAATGGTGCAAGTGGTGCCTGAGAACTCAGTGCAGGACTCAGTCAAACCATTTCTTTGGTAATTCAGGTCTCCTTCCACAACAGCCTTCATTGGTTTGTCATACAGGAATTTTCTCATAAAGTCTTTTCCTGCTTGCTCTTTTTGAGATATATATTTATAAATGTAATTTTTGAGTTATGCTATTTCTCTACATTGTTCTTATCTTTAATTTCTTATGCACATTTTGAGAAAGTCTAGAGAGGCATAGGAATTTGAAGTTTGTGTCATAGATTTTCAGAAAGTCTAAAGTCTAAGTTATCTGATTTTTCTAAGCCAGTTTTGTATCTTTAACCTCTCTTTTCTAGCTTTTACTATCTTGGTGAAAAATAGTGAAATGTAAATCTTTTTCACTCTTGGGCAATAAGTGATGCAGTGCGAGTAAGGAAATGTTTCCAACAAATGTCAGAGGAAAAAAGTAAAATACAAGACTTAGCTTCAGCTCCACACATTTCTAAAATGCACTACAATAGGACTTTTAATATCATGCCCATCAATCTCTCATTTTTTTAAAATGTCTATACAGCAGAATGTACCAGCACTGAGCTTTGATGTGCCAGCATGGGGATGCTTTATGATTCACAAAATAATTACATTCTCATTTACCATAAACAAGTTCCAACAGCCAACAGAAATGCTGGATTAATCAATGTCTTCTGCAAGTTCTCACTGTTCTTCTAGTCTGGGCAATAACTGCAGCAGCAGCACATAACTACTTCCACCTCTGTAGATGCGCATTCTGTGGGCTAAACAATTTAACATTGCACGCTTATACGCTTCTGTTCCCACTGATGAATTGTGCAAACTCCTCTCTTACGACTGCAGGCAGCTTTAACAACAAGATGCCAATTAAAAAAATGTATATAACTTTTTTGCTCAAACTTCAGTAAAATCACCTCCCTTTTGACTCCTAAAACTGGTGTTACAGGTCTTTCTTATCACAAAAATGAAATGGGATCTTAACACTCCTAACCTTGCCAGGAATGCAGCAGGAGAGAGAAGATTGCTTTCATCTTCTTTCGCATTCCCACAGGTGGCAACGGACAAGGAACAAGTGCTGGCAGAGGAAACCGCTCCAGCCAACACAGTTCAGCCAGGATGCAGGAAAAGTGGCCGGTGCCAGATGGGAGGTTTATGTATGTGATCCCTTTGGGAGCAATAAGAAGAGCAGTGGCTTTTGATGAGGAAATATAACAGTGCAGCGCAGGACTGCACTGCTCTTTTGCTCAAGCCATGTGGTATAATCCATACGCTATCTTGGTACCTGGGAAAAGCAACAAATCTTTTTTTCCTTACAATCGGCACTAAGGACAGAAAATTTGGAACTCTAACAACCCCCGTGTGTGTTAATACATCATCATTTATCACCATGGTAACAAACCAAGAAACAAACTTCTGCTATATATTATTTTTATTATCACGAGAGAAGTATTAAATGCCAGGTTTTGCTTGCCTTTTGCAAACGCTCATGTTGATCTCTAGGGCACTGCTCGTGTTAAATCGTAATATCTGACCGAAGCTGGTTTTGACACAACCTAGCTATGCCGTCCTAGCTACCTCTTACCTCCCCTAACACCACAAAAACAGAGCAAACTGTAAACTTCTGTCCTCCAGAATGTAAGCCGCTAAACGGGCTTTCTGCAGCAATCAATAGTTCTTATATCCAAGCAATCCCTCTTTAGGTTGACTCCCAATTAAAGATCACAATGAATATAAAATAAATTATTGATTGCTGTCAGGAAATACATTAACAAATCTGTCTCCAAGCAAGAACAGATCAATGGCTCCAAATGGAGCAAATGTAGAAAACTGTCAGTAATGTGGAAGGACTCCATTCATCATCTGAACTCACCCAGCAGTAAAGCAGGTTAGAACCCTCTGAACTACTCCCACACCTGCCCAGGGGAACAACGTGGGACTATCCAGTGTGTATTTCCAAAAGCAATACTTCAAAAAGAAGTTTCAAGTTGCCACAGGATGAAATACAGAGCCTCATCACGGTGTTCTGGAAAGCTGGGGAACACATGTTCAACTCAGGTGCTCTCCTGCCCTGAGGCAGAAAGCAGTGACAGATTTAGGCACCTCCACTGAGGCTAAACTGCTCTGCAGGAGCAACAGTGAAGGTTTTGTTTGCTAAGTTATGTTTTCAGAAGTAAACAAATGGTCAGGAAACACGCTTGCACCACTGAGATATTGCAGTGTGCCTGGTATCAGCAGAATCTAATGAAACCAGCTATCTCGTTACAGGGTATTTTACTGCAGGAACTCTGCAGATATAAATCCTTAGCTCTGAGTTGTGACTGCACTAAATATCCACACCCTTATCTTTCTGTCCAGAAAACGGATATTGATTGTGGAGGGAAAAGAAGCCATCACTCCAGTGCTTTTAGCAAAAGGGGAACATTTCAGCTTCCTGCATACCAAATTGATAAGACCTCAATCTGTAATGCTAGAGGAGACAGAGGCAATTTTTAGAGACCCCCACTGAATCCGAGCACAATAAAGGTAAAATTCACACACAAAAATACACCATAATACACATCAGAAGAGAAATAACCTGAGGTCCTTGCCAAGTTCACTGCCCAGCTCCTGAAGAGATTCATCGTTATGCAAGGTCTGCTCAGGGATGTCTGTTCTGGCCAGGGATTTACTCTCTTTATGAGCTTTCTAACATGGGCTTTGTTTACTGCAGCGTACTTTGGCTGCAAACAGCAGCAATCGGGCCATAGAACTGTGGCTTCTCTTCATGGTTCAAGTCGATCTGTCTTACAGTGCATTGCCATGTAGAGGCTGCACAAGCAAAAATGTACTTGTGCAAGCTCTGTATCCATGAATAGGTCATCCTAAATTCGATGTGTGAGAAAGAAAGGGCACAGCAAAGAGGATCAACGCTGATAGAAGTTCTTATGACCACTGGCTCTACTCATTGTGGCACAGCACCTATGAAACCCTGCTTGGTTTGTTGCCAGAGCAAAGGGAGGAGATATTATTTTAATTTTAAAATTTGATTCTCTGTGCATTGGCAGAAATTCCCAGCAGCAACCCTCCCATCAATGAGACAAAATGAATTAGCATAAAGTGGGGGTTGTAAATTACAGGTCATCAGTATTGGCAGGAAAATTATAGGTGCTCGGCACGATAAATACTGGAGATGAACCCAGCCAGCTGCTTTCGAAACTCCTTATTTACTGTTGGCCACAGCTGCAGGGTTGTGATGGCTGTAAACATTGCTCCAGAATAATGGGACAGGGATCACAGGAATCATCTATCCATAGCGTAAGATGTAAACCCATAAACAAAACAGTGAAATGCAGTATCAAAAGGAACACGAGTATATCGAGTGTCTGTGTGAGTCTGTGTGCACTTCATTTGATTTAACACATTGTTGAAAATAATTTCCATTAAACTATATAGCAAGCAGTTTCAAAACGTCCTTGAAAGGCTCCTGGAGATAGTTGTGAGCGCCTGATGAGTGAGCGCAGTCAGTGCTCCTGTTTGTGCCAGTAAAACCAGAGGCGTGGAAATGATCCCTCATTGTCTTTTCTCCAGTATTTTGCCGTCTGGGCTCCATGTGCTGATTTGAGCCTGCACAGTTAGGAATTCTGGGAGCTTTATGAGCCAGATACTCCAGTTTCTTTCAGACATCTGGGATGTCTGCTGTCTAGCAGTCCCCTCAGCTCCAGGGAGGCATCTTTAGGGAATCTCTAATCCAGATGGCTGGACGCAGTGGTGAAAAGAAAACTGGTCTTACATTTCCCTTCAGGAGCAGAGGTTGCAACTTGCTCAGTCCATGGGTTGTGCCTTGCAGGCAGCCTTGTCCAGTCCCTGCTTAAGGGCTGAGCTAATGGTCCTTTGCCATGATCCCTTGATGCCACAGGTGCCTTCCTGAGGACGCTGACCATCGCTGATGTGCCTGGGTGTGTTATATCACATCCATTTAACACCGTACCTTTGCCTCCCCTCCCTGCCTTGGCTGACACTGTCTGGCAGAGAGGCTCCTGCTCTTCCTTTCTGCTCGCACCCCCTGGGCATACCAGCAGCAATTAATTTTCCTTGCACAGGCAGATGTGCACCCACTGCCCTGCACACCATTTTGAGCCTGTTGGGATGCTCAGAGCCATGCTGAGACATGGAGGTTGCCTGAAGATACTGATGACTTTATTCCTTTTTTTATTCAGGAAGGAATTTAGGGCATCTTTTAAATACTTTTATATGTATTTTATATTTTTTTATATCTAACCTTAACCCCAACCTTCCCTGCACAAAGTTGTCCCCATGGAGAATCAGCCACATAGAGCTGTCCCATGGAGAGTTGTCCCTTTCTGCCTTCCAGCACCCTGGTACGTCTTCCCAGCCAGGTCACAGACATGTGGGCCGTGTCCCAGCAACCCCTGCTCAAACCACTGCCTGATGCTGACAATGCTGGACCACATGCAGTTCCCATGTAAACTGCATTTTAATAAGGACTTCTGTAAGGACAAGGTTTTACAGATAATCCTTCAGTATAAGGAGGGATTGTGACAGCATAATCTGAATCTAAAAGGAAGATATCTCTCTGAGGGTGTTGCCTAAATGAACGGTAAAACTCCTCTAGGTGGGAGGCTTTAAGGCACTTCAGCTCACTACTTTTTTTCAGAAGAGAAGGGCAGCTATGCCAAAAACAAGCCTTCTTTTTACCAACTAAAGAAGTTTAAGGAATCAATTCTCCCTCATCTTTTACAGCTAAAAGCCTCCACCAGTGTGGAGCCCTGCTTAGTCAAAGCAAGACAGAGACTGGCATTGCTTCACTGGAAGAGATCAGGACAGTGACATGGGATGTGTGTCATCAGTCCCACTGCAAAGAGTCAGCAGAAAAGCTTTTTTGTGGAGCCACAACCTTTCACTCCTTTCTCAGCGCTGCAGATGGGAGGCAGCCTCTGGGCTGGCACCACCGAGGTTGCCAGAGAGTGGGGACCGCAGACAGACACACATACACACTGTGGTTGCAGAAAGCTCCTGCAGAAAGCAAACAAAAAAATATAAATATTATATATGCTTAAAAGCATGATAAGTAAATAGCGCAGACTACTTCAAAAATATGAGTCACTGTGCACTTTGTAGCTCCCCAAATCAATTGCTCTTTGAATTTGGTTCTGTGGCAGCTACAAATTTATTTGATTTGAGTACATGTTGAACCACTTATTTCATCCTGCCTGGATTTTGCAGCGTGACTCCATCCTGGTGCTGCAAAATACAAAGTAGGTGTTAAAAACAAAAAGATATCAGATACACTCGTCCCTATGCCTGAAGTTTTTGGTCACGCAGACGAAAGCAGCCAGGGTGCCTGGTTCCTGGAGCATCCCTGGCTGCTTGCTGAGGTTCCAGAAGTGTAAATGCTGCCGGGGCTGTCAGCACTCAGGCTCCATGCACCACAGAGCAGCTTGGCGGTGGGGACTGCAGTGGTCTGCGGAGGCTCTGGTCCCTCCTGAGCATCAATTTGATGTAGTCTCCTTCTACAGCAACTGGCATCTGCATCTGCTGTGCTTCTTTTCCAGGCATGATTTAGTTCTCATCACAAGTACCATTGTTCTCATTTACTCTACTTGTAGCACAAATAGGGAAAATGTGCAGAGGAGGGTTGTAAAAGTTGCTGGTTTAGCTGGAAAGCAACAAAAGAATGAGAAAAACAACAATCAGAAACATGGAACAGCTATAAAAGGACACGCCTTTGCAAGGCTGGAGATCCAATAAATATTTGAATATACCAACCTCTGAAATCAAAATGCTAAAAATAATCTCGAGCTTTTGTTTTCCAAAAGGAGAGTCTCCTGTTGCCATAAGAGATTTCTATAGTATTTGAGAGAAGAGATTCATCTTGCGTCCCAGCTGATGTGAACCTGCTGCTCGCCAGGAGCAATAGGTTTTGAAGAAGCTGCTTGCCACGAGGTGTAATTGCAGTCTCTGTGCTGAGTCCATCCCCATTCACTCCCCATCCCCACAGGATGAAGAGGGCTTCTCTCCTGCACTCCCAGCTGCGGCAGGAGAGGAGGAGGAGGAAGGGCTCTGGCAGCTCTGCTCACTGCAGAGACAGCACCTGGAAGGAACTGTCACATTTTCCCTTTTGAAAAGGTTGAGGTTGTTTTCCCTAAGCTTTAAAACCATCTGCAGAGCAGGAATGTCCCCCTCTGGCCTGCTTTTATGTTACTTGTCTATACGAAATTGTGAGTGTGGGTGCAGCACGTCGGTGCACGGCATCTGCCCGCGTTGTACCCTGTAGAACACATCCCTGCTGCTGCACCTTTTTTTTCCAGACATCATTACTTGACCCCAGGGCACTTCTTCTCCACTTTCATTTGAAGATTTTGGCTGCTATTTCAGACCTGAAGAGTGGGTTGTACTTACAAAAGTCTGCTGGTTCTTCCAGGT
Organism: Geococcyx californianus; assembly: GCA_013389885.1. NCBI lineage: Eukaryota > Metazoa > Chordata > Aves > Cuculiformes > Neomorphidae > Geococcyx > Geococcyx californianus. The sequence continues at coordinate 23,775 of VWPV01018330.1, read as the reverse complement.
CTATCAGTGTGACAAAAGAAACTGTTTTCGCGAAACTTGTCCCACTTCCATTCTCAAACCACTGCAGCTCCAGGAGTGCCACTGCTAAGCATTTTCTAATCATTTTTCTGGGTTTCCTGTGTTTTTATTCAGCGGGGGATCTTGCTTTAAAGAAAGTCATAACACTATAATAAGCAATGTGACATTAAAGAGCAAAACTTCCTTAGTAGGTCCTGCTTCACTGTTGGAAGAGAAACCATTTTCCCAGCTTAGCTCCAGGGATCTTCTCCAGCAACCTTCATGAAGTTATTTCATAATTCATTTTGTATATTTTATGAGTCATTTAATGTGCATGGAACAGATGAACAAACAATGGTCCACATGACAATTCCTTGAAATGCCTGTGATGCAGAATATAAACATTATTTCTGTAAAAGGAAGAACTAATATCCTTAAGAAATGAAAAGCCATTGAGGAGCTTTGCACCATGGCAATGCCAGCTGGCTCTCAACTGGCTCTGCTCCTCAAGGTGGTGAGGAGGGTTTTAAGCCTTTTGGCCACTTCCAGACAGTGGCATTGAGGTAGGATTTGTTCACCCTCCTGGGCAGCATTTGGAGCAGCAAGGCTCAGATAGGGTCCTGGCTCACTTCAGCTCCAGGCGGGGGCACTGGCACAGAGCATCTCCGCCGAAGTGGGAATGCCATGACAGGAAACCAGAGGCAGTCAGGAAAGCCCCAGCTCCTGCCTGGGAGCTTCCAGATAAAACAGGCAGAATTTTATAAATCTTTAAAAACAGTAGATTAGTGTTTAATTGCAGCAATTAATATGGAGGATAAGAAGTGCACAAAGCAAAAATGCAAAGGCACCGATCACTGTAGAGCAAGCAGGGGCTTTTGTGTCAGTCATCCCAAAGAGCTCCCAGCACCTGTTCAGTTCAGTGGGAACAGAGGATGAGTGACACTCCAGGTTCTCCCTACCTATAGGAGTTATTTTGGAGCTTGAGCTCCAAGACTGAGCTGTGCTGCGCTGGGGACATGTGCCAGGGTCCCGCGGATTGCCTTTGGCTTTTATAAGTATTTGCAAGCCACAGGAGTGACATTTGACTCTAAAATTTAGCCAAGAGTAGCACTCCCACAGAAGAGGTGTCACTGCCTGCATTTTAGTGCTGGAGAACGGCAAAACCCTGCTCACTGCCATATTGTATCTTACTGAGAAAATCATAAAGTAACAAATTAAAAGAGACCAAGTATTGTGATAGGGGAGAAAACATGACTGCCTGAGGAAAGGAAATCTTTAAGGAGAAATACACAAAATGCAGCTGATAGAGGTCAGCTACTGTCCTGGGGCAGCTTCTGGTGGCTCTTGAGAAATGGGATCTACAACAAAAAGCATTAAAGGTCAGAAAAGAGACGCTGAAATGCCAAGCAAGGAAACATGTGGAGAGAAAATGAAGGTTGATTATACACATGGGTGATGGCCAGTGCACTCCAGTCCACTGCCTTTACCAGCAAACTCCTTCTAAGGGAGACACAGGTCTGAGAAAAGGCAAGCAGAGATAGTTTCCACTGAGATCTGGTTACCTGCCACTGCTGGCTAATCATTGAGAAACTTTACAGACTACCCTGGAGCCTCCACCAGGCATCATTCATGCTGCTGCTACTTCTGTAGTAGCTTTGGCCTGTAAAAGGACAATTAAAAATTATTTCTCCAAAATATTTTTATTTTCTGTGTCACAGCTTCAGCTTTTGGGGGAATGCTCTGAAAGAGGAATTCCTAGCATTTTTGTTAAAGAAAATGGAGATAAAGTGCCTAGTCCAACAAACAGGACAGACGTGGCCAACAGAAGAAGGGAGAAGACTATATGGTGGCAAACACAGGCAGAAATATGAGTGCGGCGTGCCAGCCTCAAGCTTCTGCTCTGAAATATGCCTTGGTGTCATTGAAATATGCTGCTGATACCCCTGTCCTGCTCGTGTCCGGCATGGCTACGCCAACGGCCACAGGCATTAATGTGCTCCCTCGCTGCAGCCATCCAGCAGTGCTGGGCTGCACCCCTACCATTTTCTTTGCATCAATTTGAAGTGGTTTGTGTGACTCTCACGTCCTCACAACTCTCTGCTCAAAGCAGCTGCCCCACTCTGATGAGGATGGGGCATCGCTTTGGCTGGGCTCTGCCTGCTTCAGGCATCTGCTTGGGGTTCACAGGGGGCCACAGGGAGGAGCAGTCCCTTTTCATCTGCCCATCAGCCTTGGAGTGAGGCTCATTTGAACATGCACATACCATCACAGAATGTAATTGTATTTACAAGCGTGAATGAATCTCATCAGTTTTGCTTATTATTTCAGAAGGGGTTTGCTTGCTTAATGCTCCGTAGTTATTGCCTGCGCTGTAGAAAAGACAAAGCTATTGCTCTGTTCTCAGTTACAGCTATTTATATCTTGTAATAACGCTCCTCAGGATACAAGGAAAGGTATGAAATCAATCGTGTAAATTTAGGACAAAGACACAATCTCCAAGGCTTTTCCACTCAAAAGCTGTCACTAACATTACCACCTTTCTTTTGTTTTCTCTGCTGGATTGCTCCCCTGCTGTCTCTCAGGTAGATGCTCTTTAATTCTGTTTACTTAAGCTTAATTCAAAGCAAAAGGAGTCTGTGTCTTTGGGGACATCGCTCCTACATTCAACACTAGACATGGTGACACCTCTGAGAAACCAGTAACAAGAAACCTTTTAAGAACCTCTAAATACTGGGGATATCAGTGGTAGCTCTTGCCAGCACTGGTCAGATGACACCTTAGCTCTGCCTTTGATTGCAGCTCTCGCTGTGTGTGGCCACTCTGGGTTGGACCCATCCAAGCCTCCTGGTCAGTGTGAAGCCACTTGCTGGGGAGAGATTCCCAAGGAAGCAAAGATAAAACAGGTCCATGGAAATCCAGCCACATTTGAGCACTTGGCAGGTACTTTTTGTGCCTTTTAAAATGCTTCCTCTAACTTTAAAATCACAGCTTGTCTCTTCAGGAGTTTGTTAAGTAGTACTTTGCTGCCCGTGGGATCTTTTTCCTTTAACGATTCCCTAAGGAGAAACTGGCTGACAAAAATAAGTACTTAGTGATTCTTTGGAAATCAGATGTGGATGTTATTCCCTTAAATCCCTGCTGCCAAAATTATGTATATTTGTAACATATATACGTAGTTCCTTGGGCCAACTTGTATTCAGATAATCTGCCAATTGTTTCCCCTGTTAGTAAGCTCATTGGCTTAAGTTCCACAAACATAACATCAGAGGTCTCCCTCCTTCAAAAAAATTTCTGTGCTTAAAAGTGACTCATGTAACCAGATGTGCCAGAGTGTTATATGCATTTGGTGCTATTTTTATCCCTCTCTGTTTTCTTCAATGATTAAAGCTTTTATCATGTAACCCAGCACTTTGAAACAGCTGCTCAAGTTTGACACTGCAGCTCAGTGCTCCATCCCACATTAATCACCCCCCGATTGCAGGGAGATGCTGCCCTAAACACTCTGGAGCCGTATTTTGAGTAGAGCCACAACACTGTCTTCTCTGGGTTTTGTTTTGAGAGGGGTCTCCTCTGGTTGGTGCTGAGCTGTCTGGGGTGTCCTTCCAGGTCTCCCTGGGGCTGAAGGAAGCCACTTCAGGCCAGGAGAGTTGGAGGGAAGTTCCCAGCCCATCTTCACATCATGCCTGCCCACCAGTTGCGGCTCCGGCATCACTCACCATTGCTATGTGCTGGCCAAACAGCTCCACAGCTGCCAGCCAGGAAAGGGAACCTCAGTTCTTTCCCCTTCTCTTTTCCTGTATTTTTTTAAAAAAAAAAATACGCAAAGGGCAATTGAAATTGTACATGGTTTCAAAAAAATTCAATTATTGATAAGGGTATCAGAAAAATTTCAGTTTAAAAAAACCCCAGCTATTATATAAGCATTTTAGAAAAACACATTAAAAAACTCTGTCAATATTTCAAACCCCAGCGTCTGTGATTGAGAAGAAAGGAGCTGAGCAGTGCCTCTGTGTGTCCCTGCGCGTTGCCCCATGTCTGCAAGGAGCACAGCTGGGGCTGTCGTGCTGGGGTGAAAGCACTGCTCTTGAAGTTGCCTGCACCAAAGTGTTTTTTCCCATCAGCTTAGAACTGCTGTCTCAGCACCCGACTGCAGGAGGGGGGTGCGTTGAATCTAGATAACAAATATGCCTTGTTCACAACACTTGACTAGAAATACAGACAGCATAATCAAGATACCCATCTGCTTCAGAAAAGGCTTCTGAGGAGTTAAGTTATGCCCTTGCCACGTCACATATCCAATTATAATTCAGCTACCCCCCCGGGAATTAACATAGAAACTAATCACTATGTAAACTGCAGAATGTGTGGGAAATCATCTTTTATCAGCACCAGTGCTACCCCTGGGACTGGGAGGGTTCAGCACCAGTATGCAAGGTTATCCCTGCAGCAATGCCGCCTGCTGCTTTCGGCTGCTGGGTGCTCCAGAGCTTGGGGAAAGTGGCTTGGCCCAGGGTTTGCCCTGCCCCAGGACCCATGGGGTGGACACCGCTGACCCCTGGCATGGTTGGGGTCTAAGGACAGGTCTGCTCCTTGCTGTAGGTAGGAAAAAAAGGTGTAAGGGTGGTGGTGTCTCATAGCCTCTCTGGAGCCTTGTAGCTGGTGGTGTGAAGATGGCCAGGAGGAATGTTCCAGTGCCCAGGGCTAACCGGCTCCTGGCACACACCAGCCACCCCTGAAGGGCAGATTAATTCAACCCCAGTATCACCAAGTCTGTCATCCCCACCACAAGCGACGGAGCAAATTGTTGCTCTGTAGATAAAGATGAGTCACTCCTCCCCAGAGCAGCAGGTTCCAATACCAGGCAGGTGGGATTTGGGTTTTTTTGATAATGCTGATTTTTTTTCACTTGATCTTAAAAGATGTAATCAAGAAAGCACAAAATAAATCTACACTCAGGTAAGAAGATGATACTACTTCACTATGAACAATCCCTGGGAAGCCACTGTGTCTGTGCATTAACAACAGGACTCAGCTTTGGATTTTCTAGTCAAAACTTCCTTAGGAGACAATGTGGTATCGGCTAACTCAATGTTTTCCACTGGAACATTTTATCTGTGCTGAAACACTTTTCTCACCAAAAAATGAAACATTTCATTTTGAGCCAGCTCTTCAAGATGCCTGTCATTCTGCAATATTAAATCAAAACCTTTTCCATCCTCCCTCTGTCTGAGCCACCATCATGTTAAGAGAAGGGTGGACCTGAACCCAGCCAGCAGCTGTCTGCCATAAGGAGGATGTAGGCAGGAGGTCCTGAACTACATCTCCATGAGTATGAGCATCTATGTGACACACTGAGAAAACACCCTATGGAGCAAGGATGTACTTTCAGAGTGGCTGATGACAGAAGAGGTCCTGGCACTCTGGAAGTACTTGGGGTTGAGTTCTTATATGATGCTTCCCTGGGTGTGGTGGCAGGGCAGGTAGTCCAAGCATATTGCTGAAATGTTCTGGCATTTCTCAGTTTATCCTTCTTTCTTTAATTTTGCTTTTAACAAAGGCGTGTCAGAGTGACCTGACCCAGGACACAATAATACGTAAAGCTGCTGGGCTCACATCAGGTCTCTCCCCATCACTGCTGACCTTTGCTGAACAAAGAGCTGTGCAAACATCGTGTACCAAGACAGCTCTCAGCTCCTACAAGGCTGGAGCTCTGATACTGGACAGTACAGCAGGTACAGACTGGTGCTGGCTCTCCAGGACATTTGGAAGGACATTTGGAAGAGGGTGTGGGTACAGTTCTATGCTCTCACCCTGTGGGTCACGTTCCTTGATTTCTGAAGTCACTCTGCAGAGTTGCCTTTTTCTTTTCTACAGCCAGGTATAATTTGTGGTGTCTTATTGCTAGCATTGGCCCACAGCAAATAAGCAGTAAAAGTCACATTAGCATTTTCCCACAACAGCTTCCTTGCGAGCCAGGGCTGTGGTGTTATCTGCATCAGAGCAGCAGCCGGTCCCTGAATCCGAGACCTGATGTTCCCTTTGATTACGACCACGGTGCTGTAACAGGAGTACTTGGTATGGCACAGCATGGCACCAGTGCACCAGAGAGCCCTGGGGTGGGCATCCAGGCACTTGCTCAGCCCCAGAATACTTCCAACTAGTGGATCCAAAACAGATATTGCCATAGTTTCACATTCCTGACTGGTTTTGTGTCAGTATACATCTGGAAAAAAAAGAAGGATGAAGCAATATGATTATTTTTTAGCTCTAATAAACTACAATGGGCAGAAATACAGAAATAATTCCTGACTGAGGAGTAAATCAAATGCAAGTGGCTGAGACGACATTGGAGTCTAAATTTCAGTATGCTGAGAGCCAGATGCACCAACCAAATGCATGAACATTGTGTACCTTAATAAACTGCTCTTCCCAGCAGCCATCTGAGTTAAATGCTTTGAAACACAGACTGAGCTATGTTTTCTGGTGCATCCCTGACACCACAGCTCTGTGACAGCCAGCCCCTGTGAAAGTCTCTTGCATGGCCACCACCTACTCAGTAGTGAACATATCATTTCTGCATGTGAGTGTGCACAGTTAGGTGAGCTGTGCAGAGGTTTCACATGGGCTTTAAGCTCCCCTGAGCTTGCTTTACTCATTCCTTGACTAATGGGAAGTGATTTGAGCATTGGTGTAATCCCCAAGTACAACAGAACTGCTGCCACAGACAGAAGTGGATCTGGCCTGACCCTCACCAGCAGGAAGAAGGACAGACTGCCACAGTTGCCATCAGGAAAAGTCCCTGCCTGGCCCTATTGCTGCACCCCAAAGATTTCCATTGTGTATAAATAATAAATGCAATAAGCAAGGCTTGAGTTTTCCCCTTGAAGACGAGATGAAGCTCTGTTCAAATGAATAAAATCTGCTTGCACTCTTCTCGTGATGAACTTGAGGCTGATGAATGTGAACTATTTTTAGTGCTAGCTAGAGGCACAAGCAAATGGCTGGCAAAGCGCAAAGTGCGTTTCCCTGCCCTGCCAACCCATCCAGCCAGGACCTGCACTGCCCAGGGACAGAGGATGCCACAAACTTCAATGCTGCTACACAGCCCTGCTCAACCTTGCCCCACATTTAGAGTGTGCTCTGCAGTGCCTTTTACAAACAGAGAAGCTCCTTACAGCCCAGATCTCTCTTGAGTCAGTGGGTGCCTGTCTTGCTTCACCAGTGCCAGAGGGAAAACTGCTGTGTTCAGCATCGGGGTGCCAGCGAGTGAACCCCATAGTTTTGCCCCAGGGCACACGCTTCTCTTCTGCCTTGGAACAGGTCAACAGAAAATGCCCCTGGTGCAGCTGCCCTGTGCCACAAAGCAGCACATTGCTGATATTGCCATGCACTGGAGAAGGAGGAGAAATCATCTGCCTTTGGTTCAGGGTCATCCTCAGGAGCAAAAGCTGGAAATTGACTTCTGTACCTTGCATCATGACAGGAGGGACGCTGGTACAGGGACTTTGCAGAAGCAGCCTCTGTTTCTTCCAAGTGCTCTGAGGGCTGCTGACAATTCCAGCTTTATTTATTGTAATGTGTCCTTTACTGTGGTCATTTGTCTTGTTCTTTAAAGGCTACACTCTGACATTTGGTCTTTGCTGGATTTTGCATTGCTTGTGAGTATAAAGGTTCTATCTCCTTAAATAAAGTTTTATCCCAGATGCTATTTACAAGTTTCTCTTCCCTCCTCATCAAAATGTCAATATTTGCTTTTACTGCAAGCTTGTAGGGCAACTCAGTCTTATTGCTGAATAGCACCTCAAATTGCTTGTGCACAGCTGCCAGCCAGCGTTTCTAAGCCCCCAGAAGAGGCTGTCTGAGATCTCGTAGCATTGCCAGTCTGCCCTCCACACATCCAGCCATGGCTCCTCCAGGAAAGTCTGGCTCCTTTATTTCAAAATTCATACTAGAATTTACTTATTGGGCTTTTTATACACAGATACTATCTCTTAAAGTGTTTTCTTCTGTTCCTCAACGTACTTCTTTGTGCTATATGCATGGAGTTCATCTGCCTGGGGAGATGTACTTGGCCCCCAAAAGGACAAGTCTGTCTTTATGGGCTTGGTAGAATTAACTGCTTGTTTTTCTGTTGTAAAAACAAATGAGGGGTTAAAATCTAAAAGGCAGGAACGCCCTGTCCTGTGTTTCCAAGCACCACGTGGGGCATGCACAATCTGTACTGAAGGAGCAGGATGGTATTGGAGGTGGTGCCTGGTGCAGCTGCCAGAACCAGGCCAGCACAGGCAGAGATGGGTGCATGGCTTACCTTGCCAAATGACACCGTTGGAGCATTGCTCTGTGAGCTTTCATCTATCCTGCTTATGCTCCAAAATTTTACATCTAAAAGCAGTGATGGTTGTGCCACCTGAGAAGCAACAGAAAAACAACATCTTGCAGAGAAGTATTTGACAGAAAAACATCAAAAACATGAATGTGATTTTCCTAACTATGGAAGTTACTTTGTCTCCTTTTGTGCCCCAGTCTGTACAACCAGTGTACAGAGGCCCTTCTGTTTCAGGGAAATGCCTTAAACTCCCAGGAGTTAATTCACTTACATGACTGTCCTGCTGTAGGACTCCAGACAAGAGCGTACGGCAGTACTAAGGCCTTTTTTCATGTACCCCGTGCTGCAGGCAGACAGCGCTTTTACCACTGACAATTGCCTCCAAGAATGCCATGGATCTGTTAAGTTCTGCAACAGTATCTGGGAGATCTAGAAGCTGCGATGGTTGCAAGAGTGTTTGCTAGGATTATAACTATGCTTTTGCAGTAATTTTCCCAACAGTAATGACAGCAGTTGATAAAAATGTGGTTATAAACATAAGGCACCCGAAGCAGTTCACAGAGTGTTCCCGTGGTGTAGCCTACTCACACTTGTCCCTGGCAATCCCTTCAGGATTTACTGCGCTGCAGCCGTTCCCATTCTTCTGATGCCAGCATCATCCTGCAAGCACCATGCCAGGTAGGAGCAGCTTTCCCTGGCTTTGCAAATTGCCTTCTAAATCATGAATTCAGACACACCTCTGACAGCCCGTATGCCAAATGGAGTACGCTCAGGGGCCTGATGCCGCTTTGGCTCTAGGGGCCAAATGAGTCCACGGGGGATCTGGCAGCAGATACACCCCCTGCCTGCAGCGTGACTCTTGCATTCATGCACACACGGTCTCCCACAGTGGTTCCATCTGCACGCAGCAGTGCTGCGGCGCTGTCGAAATAGCCAAGTCCAGGTGACAGGAGGGGGAGAGGAGCCCATAGGTGCCATCCTTAGCATGGCACCCACTACCAGCCCCCCTCCTGCCTCTGCTACCCAGGGATTGCTCTGCTCCATTTCCATTTCCAGTGCCCCAAACTGCATTTCTTTGCTGCAGCAGTATTTCTTTCCGAATCATTACTGCAAAAGCAGTGGTGCTTTTGTCCAATACCAGAATTACCTTTCACTCCTGCTTGAGGATGGGAGTAGTGAAATATTTGCTCTGCTTTAAGGCATTGTGAGAGGAGATAAGCACCAACCAGCAGCCTAAGCAATACAGTAAGGTCTTTCCAACAGACACTGGCCTGCACTGAGACCTGTGCTTTGTGCAATGAATGAATGTTCTTCCCAGAAGCAGAGAAACAAGATTTCCTTAATTTCATGGTATTCAGGATACAGACCTAAACTCGCAAGAGTTAACCTATTTAAACTACTCTGTGATATATAGTCAAGAACACAGAGGTACATTCATAAGACTTAATCCATTTAAAATTGATTCTGGCTTTCAGCCTTTCTGAAATATCTGTGCAAGACAGCCCGTGGGCTTTCTGCATTTCTCAGTTAGAAAGAAGCCCAGCCAAGCCAAACGAGGCATGAGGCAGGGGCAAACCTCAGCTTTCTCTACTGCAAACACGCTGCATCCAGTATTTCAACTGGTACTCAAGAACCAAAGTGCTGCAAATAAGCTGGGAAGAGCCACTAGGGTCTTACTTCTTGCAATAAAACGAGAGAAGATCACAATAACCCAAGAGCTGCCACAAGGACAAGCAAGCAGAAAGGTCTCAAGTGAGTGAGTGCACCCAAGCTCAACTCCTGCGTGGAGGCAAAGAAAAGGCTTTGAGTTAGTTACTTCTGGCATCCTCTGGAGGGAGGAATGATCCGTTTTCCCTTAAGGATGGCTTTAGCTATCAGATACCAGTGGCAGAACACAGCCCCCTTTCCCCTGGGAGAACCAAACTGGTGTTGCCTCAGGGCAACCAGCGGCTCCAAAGCCTCCGGTGGGGCTTGAAACTGGGACCCTACTGCGCAGCCCAGCGATAGAAGGACCAGCTGGGCAGGCTGTGCGTGCAGGAGCTTCGTGCTCCTGCCCCACACCCGGCTGCTGGGGGCATGGTGCCCAGCCCTCAGGCAGGGCTGTGCCCTCTGCCTGGCACCGTGTGCTCTCTGCGTGACAGCCGGCTGCTGGCTGTGCCTTCAGCGCAGCGCTCTGCTCTGCAGCAAAGCCGCACTCGGGACCCTGAGCGGCCTGGGCTGGTGGGAGGTGTCCCTGCCCGTGGCAGGGGGGTGGAAATGGATGATCTTTAAGGTCCCAGCGCCCCCTCCGGGCACGTGTCCGCAGCGCCCCAGTCCCCTCGCAAAAAGGGGCCTCCAGCATCCCTCATCCCTGCACTGGGGAGTTCAGCCAGTAACAGGGTGCGGGATGGGGCTCTGGTTGAGCCCCGGCTTCCCCTACCCTGCTGAAAATGTGTCTGTTGGAAAGAGCTTGCTGTTTTCCTCGCGTAGGTTGCTGGTTAGTGCTCATCTCCTCTCACAATGCCTTAAAGCAGAGCAAACTACGTTTCGCTTCGCACATCCTCAGGCACGAGTGAAAGGTAATTCTGGTATAAAAGAAAAGCACGGCTGCTTTTACAGTAATGACTCGGAAAGAAGCACTGCTGCAGGGAAGAAACACAATTTGGGGCAGTGGAAATGGAGCTGCCTCCTTACTTGGCGCTGGGGCAGAGCAACCCCTGGGTAGCACAGGCAGGAGGGGGGTCAGCACTTTTCACATAAAATGTTTTGTTTGTTTCCTGATCAGCTCCAGCTTGGTGGAATCGCCTCTAGGAGGAAGGATACTGTTGCACAGGAAACCCTGAAGTGAGACATTCCCTAGCACAGACCTACCTAAATGTTGCTCATACCAATAGATACCCTGAAAACAAATCATTATATGACTTCAGTAACATGCTGCAGATGTGAGTACTTGATATGTGCTTATAAAAGGCTCCTCCTGTAATTTATTGTCCCTTTCAGGATTTGCAAAGGAAGGAAATGGGAAATTGTACTTGCTGGCTTGTCATAAAAGTGCATGTGATGCTGAGGAGGAAATGAAAGGGAGACCAGCTGAGAACAGCACCATCCAGCCGAACCCCACAGGAAGGTTTTGGCCTGAAAGAGGAGCAAGGCAGCTATTGAAAGACTCAGCATTCCTCAAATGAAAGTTTGAAATTGAACCAGCACAGCAGGGAGCATTTCTGCCACTTCCTTCCACAACCACCAACCCCTGATCAGCCATGAGCTCAGAGCGAAGATCCCACTGCAGAGCTGAAGATGGTCATAAGCTCCCAGTTGCCTCAGACCAACAGTGACAAATGCATCATGTTGTCCCCCAAAGCCAGCAGAGATGTGTCCCTCACTCCTCCAGTGAAGGTCACTGCACTTCTGCGCACTGGGACACACAGAAAGGAGAGTCGAGCATGCTGCCTTCCTGCTGAAGAAGACATTTCCCTCCTGTACTAAATATAGGAGCATAATTAAGTGGCTCTTTTATTCTTCCCAGGGTTGGCTGGGGCACGTGAAAATCTGGAGGAGGTTTTTCCTCATCCTCCACTCCTGGCCACTTCCCTCCCACTGCTGGCAGGGCCAGAGCTGGCAGGACAGGGAGGGCTAGCCTTTAACAACCTGCTTCAGGAGTTTGCATTTTCCCCCAATGCTCACCTGAAAGCACACCTTGTGTCAGGGCTGGCTCCATGCAAAGGACCTGGTGAGCAGTCACGAGCAGATATCTATGTGGGATGTCTTTCCCTATACCCAATGAACCAGAAATCTGCAGTACCACCGCTGGCAGGGTTGTGATTGCTATGGGTGTGAGCTCCTAAATCACTTACAGCAAGCGATAGAGAGGTGATTGCACAGCTTCAGTGGCTTTACTGCAAGCAGTATCAAGGTCAGTCCCAGCGAATCAAGCACTGCGGGATGCTTGAGATGAACACATCACATCCACGTAGGGTCCAGGCATCCATCTTGGGGTGCATCCCCAGCTCCAAGCCACCAGAGCCTGGGGCTGTAGCAGAAGCTGCTTCTTTCCAGTGAGAGCTGGATCTAAAATAAGTTACACCTCCTTCATTTTTTCTTGGCTCCAGCCTCTAAAAGTTCAAACTGTTTTTGTTTCTCCTGGTGTTAGTCATGCACACAGATTGGGAGTCTAACCTGTAATTCTGGCTTTGCTGCTGCTATAAAACATTCACACTGTGCTCTTCTAAACCAGGAGCAGAAACCTTTAATTTAATTCCACTAGAGTAGTTTAATCTAGGACTATGACATTTCAATTACTTAGCGATGCACATTTAACATTTAGCCATACACATCTAAAATTAAACCAAGAGAAGGAAAAATGCTCTATATAACCAATTACATGGATTTTATTTAAAGCCAGTAAAAGCTGCAAATTTAGAATAAAGATCTAAACAAAGACCTTAAAGTAACTCCTTTTGCCTATTTGGCTGCGTGATTTGCAGACCTCTGTTCAAAATGAAATGTCTGTGATTTCCATTTCTCCATAGTTCTGAATTTTTTGCTAATGATAGACTAAAAAGTCTAAATTATTAGATTTCCCCAAGATAGGAAAACCATTTCTGCAGGACAGTGGTTCTAGTTTGGAGCACACAGATGATCCTCATCCTCGTGGGTCTGGTGCAGGAAACCACTCGGGTTTGTTCGTGTTGCTGCAGAGGACCAGGTGTGCTGGTTTTCAGTCTAGCAGTCCATAAAATAATAGGATAAACAACACACTGGTTGTTTTGCCTCTCACACAAGAAACAAAGGCTCATTGTTCCATTTTTGGCTTTGTCTTCTGGTGTCCATAGGTCCCCTCTTGGTTTTCAGTGATTGCTGTAGGACAAGGTATTTCTCACCGTCCCATGATGGTGCAGATGCTGTTCCAGTGAGGCTGCTCATCTGGAGCCTGGCATTGCCGTGCCGCACTGCTTGAAGTGCGTGATGCTCCAGCTTCCTCAAACAACTGCATCATTAAGAAATATCTTCAATTTTATATTCTTTAACATTGCTGCTTTCTGCATCCCCATAGATGGTTGTTCATTGCCCACTGCCAGAGAGGTTTCCACTCCTCTATAAAGTAAGCACAATAAATCAGGCACTTTTTAGCACAGGCTCAAGAATTCCCAGAGCAGTTTCAGCTCACCCAGGCCCATAACATGACTCAAAGTGGAGATAACCAGACTTTCCCAGTATATCCCTGTTTCTGCCCAGAAGTCATCGCTGGCTATGGTTTGGTTTCATGTCTGCGGTGGTTTATACTTCTGCTTCACAGAGCATTACGGGGGAAGCAGAGAGGCGGCCACGGCCCTGGAGAGCCCACACAGCAGGCGCCAGGTGTGCTGGAGTGGTGGGACAGCAGGAGAGAGTTGATGAGCAGCAAAGGAAATCTAAGGATAAAGGAAGAAATCCTGCTTGGCTGTAGTGGTTTGAAAGCAGCCCCATGATGGCAGCTGTTCAGGAGGAAGAAGGGCTTCCTGGCATGGCATTATGCTGGCTCACCACGTGCAGGACGCAGCTGCGTTTCTGCACTTCTTAAATATTTCTGGGATTTTTAAATTTTTTTTTAAATTTATACAGGAAATTAGGGGAGATGAGAATGAAAGTACAGGTGTCAGCAAAGGAGGTGCTTTGTTATTTCTCAACCAGGGTGCAGTAGGGACCTGGAGCTGCTGGATAAGCCACTACGATCACCACTAGATTCTTGGAGCTGCTTTTACAAATATCTGCTGATGTCTCCATTAGCTCTCACAGCAGATATCAACAATTCCAGAACAAATAATGCATTCTCTGCTAGCAATAGAGACTACATCAATTATTGTTTGCTTCATTTAAGAGTAAAACATAGAGGCCACATAGGGCCCTTCTAAAGTTCAGATGTGATGGTTGTGTTAAACTCACCACCACGGAGAAAGGGCAGGCTGCTCTCCTGGCTGCCAGAGCATCCAACAATGTTAATGTGGTCCTCAGTAGTCTTTAGCAGAAAAATAAACACTCTCATTAAATATAATAACATACAATAATCTGATATTCATTTACTTAATGCTCATGCTATTAAGAGCGGATATTGACCCAAATGTGGGAATAGCCTTACCAAATGTTCTGTCATCTACCATTAATCTTTATCACCTTTGTGGTTGTGTTCAGAGATCTCCCTCAGATACATTTCCTGGAGACCACTAAACAAGTAAATTGTTTCTGCTGGCTATAATTAAAAAATATATTCAGCAGCAAAGGGGCACAAATGGAAGTTTAAATCAGGAATTCACTAAATCCAGTGTTATCCTTCAAATAGAGTGCGATGGCAGAATAAGGCACACTCCCTGCAGACAAGGAAAAAGCAGAAAAGAGAATGAGATTAAACACAGCCTAGCTGCAGTGTGGTCTGTGGGGTGCCCTGGAGATACCACAACAAATACTTTGCTGATCTGGGAGGGCTCTGGCTTATTTGACCCCAGCACCTCTGCTTCCCACTGCTGCTATTCCAGCTCTTGCTGCACCATTCATGGACACCTCTCTGCTACCACCTGCTTTACTCTGCCTGTCTCTGTCCTCTGCCAACATTACTTCTTGCACCAGAAAGTACAGCTTATCTCCAGGATCACAGCAAGTGATTTAATGAGTGTTTCTTGGTAGATTCTTTCCATAAAAGCTCAAAAGGCCCATTTCAGACTACTCTCCCACATTCATCCATCCAAGTTTGTAAATACTCAATACGTGCTGTTTCTGGGCACTGGAGAGAGCAGCAATGGACGATTTCATTTCCTCTGTTACCTGCAGTACATCAAGAGAAAAAACAGCAGCAGAAGGCACTAGAATTAGATGGTAATTATCATGAAAATACAGATATCTCTATATATAAACCGGGGTTGAACTAATACTAAGGTTGAGGCAGAAAACCACGAAAACATGGGCATTCAGATCTGGGGCTGCCATGGCAACCTGGACTCACGCCAGCATGGCTGGGCATCACAGCATTTCTACGGGACCTTCCAGCAAATGTCGATGTTTGCTCAGCATTTTATGGACATTTTAAGGACAGGTAATGGAGCTGCTGGAGAAAGCAGATGGTGCATTTGTGGAAAAGGAAGCAAGTTTTGAGGAAAGATCTGGAAACGCAGTCCTAGAGGGTACAAACAGGCTCACTGGTAAATCCAGGCTCACAATTCGCACATGATCTCCTGAGCTCACAGCCCCAGCAAGCCTCGGGACACTAGAAGTTGGTCAGAAAAGCAAAAGTTTTAGTAATTAAACTTGAAACACTGAAATCCCAGCTGTAAGCCCTAAATTGGAGCCAGGTCCAGCACAGGCCTTGGCTACAGAGCTACTAACTTAAGCTACTGCTCTGCTCAGCCGATACCTCTGTGTGACAAAACAGCTTTATTTTTCTGCAAGGAAAATTCCTTACAGTCATTCTTCTCTTCATGCAATCAAGTCCTGTTAGCAATTGTTCTGCGGAGGAACGGACTCTAAGCCAGAGACCGATAGTTGATAAAAATCTCAGTTAAAAACATTGACCTGCTGGTTGTAGCCCAGGAGGGTCTGGGTTTTCCCCGAGCCACATCAGAGAGGCAGCACCCAAGCAAGCGGCTACGGGTTATCAAATACAGGCACGATGACAGGAGGCAGGGAAGAAATTTTCTTAGGACTGACTGGCCTTGTGTTCATGGCGTATACAAGTTGTAAATTCCAGACAGCACAGTACTTTGTGGTGCTATTATAACTTTAGAAATCTAACTGATTTTTGTGAGCATTTTTAGAACGCAGCCATTTTGGTGTGAATTTGGGTCCCACACAGAAAATGCATGCAATATAATTCCTTCACTGTAATGTTACATCTTTTCCATTTCTACTTCCCTCTCAAACGTAAGAGTATTCCGTAAAGCCACATTAGTAAACATTGCTTATTTGTTTCTCATTCAACAATTACATAAATTCTGGATTCTTTTTTAATCTTCACAGGTAGCAAACTGCCTTTTCAAAGCTGACAAAATTCAGTTCAAAGCAAGCTGTTCACAATTCTTCCTTACAAAAACAGCAAATGCACCCTCTTTTAGTGTGCATTGCTTTCATCGTTACTTTTGGTGAGCTTCAATGAAGAACAAAAGTAGATCTCCAGAGGAAAGCATAACTCACAGCTCTGCTATACAGCGATGTACCAACACTGATTCATAAACTAGCAGCACATTTTTAGGCATTTAGAGATGGAGCACAGAGAAAACAAAAATGTATGAATTGTACATGAAAGCATATGCATCCAGTGAGCATCTTCAGAAAAAAATAAAACATGGCAATTTGGAAGACAGAGCATTTGCATTGGCAAAAGCTGAGACACAACTCATCTGCACATGCAAGAATTGTCAGCATGCCAGGAAGAATGAATAAAGAGCATGTCTGTGTAATTTAATTGGTTTATTTGTGGGAGCAGATGATGTAGTGCAAGTCAGAGCAGCAGGAGAATTCTTTGAATACAAATTCATGTGCAGTCTGAGTTTTGGGAGGGCACTTCAAGAGACAGGTGGGGCTTTCTCAACCACTTCTTCCTCCGTTCAGCAGGTTCAGAGTCTGTATCTCACCTTTCATTTAGTAGCTGTACTCCATCCTACTTCACTATTTTGGGTAGCACTCCCCATAAAAATAATAAAGCTATTTCTCTTCCACCAAACCAGTTTGGTGGTTATGGAAGCAGGGAAAATCCTCAGACATTGCCAGTTTTGTTTAGCCCATCCTGGCTCCTCCTCATGAGGGACCAACTGCCACAATGCAGCTCCAGGCACCACATCCTGCTCCTGTGGGATGGAGGCAGGGATGGTGGCAGGGTCCAGTCTGGGCTCACACTATGCTGGGAGCAAAAGGCAACCATTCTCCTGGTGGGCACTGACTCTTCTCATTCCCATCTCTTGGGGCACGGCAAAGCGACTCCCCGCTGCATTTGCCCAGGTTGGGACTGGCCTTTGCAGAGGAAAATCAAGTCAATGACTTGAACTGCATAAAAAGCAACCTGCTGCGCACCTCTGGGCATGGGAGGCTCAGCCCTGTAAGGAAGGAGGCTGCAGCCCTGACTGACACCTCCTCTCACGGCTGCAGGGCTCTACTGGGACTGCTGAAGGACCAGAAAAGTCATATTATGGGAAAGTCTCACCACCCATCTGGAGTCAACTCTGCCTCGGGTGATGTCCTGCTGGGACATAACTCCTTCAGCCTGTTACCTCAGGAAAAATGGGAAATCTGCCTTTCCTGAAGACCTGCTACTTCGTCAGGGCTTCAAACAGAAGAAAACCAGGACTAAAGAAGGATGCTGTAGCCTACCTTGCTCACATGGTTCAACGAGAGCCTGAACCCTCCAACATAACCTAATCTTGCAAAGTCTCTCGATGTCAGAACACTTTTTCCCCTTACTCATGACAGGAAAAGACTGTATGAAAAGAGGAGGCTGAGGGGAGACCTCATCACTACAACTGCCTGAAAGGAGGTTGTGATGAGGTGGGTGCTAGGCTCGTCTCACAAGTGATGAGCAATAGGACAAGAGGAAATGGTGGCAAGTTGTGCCAGGGGAGATGCCACTGAAAGAGTGGTCAGGGATTGGCACAGCTGCCCAGGGAGGTGGTGGAGTCATCATCCCTGGAGGTATTTAAAAAACGGGTAGATGAGTTTCTTAGGTACATGGTTTAGTGGGAAGACAGGCACGGTTGGACTCAATGATCTCAGAGGTCTCTTCCAACCTTATGATTTTATGATTCTATGATTCTATAAAAAATATTTTCCACATTTGCATTTCACAGCTATGTGGGATATTTTCTTTCCTACAGCGTGCCTGGTGCTGAGCACTTCCCAGGCTCCCAGAAAGGAAAGGCATATCTTCTAGTATGATGTGCTCTCTGTCAGCCTCATACCTGCATGAACACAAACTTGTTTCATCACTGCTCATGTAAACAGCCCAGGCACAGGTCCTGCAGTGTGACTTAGTGATCAGCAGCCATTGAATGCCACTGTCTCTGTTTCCACACCTGACGCACAGAGCAGCAGCCACAGCCAACACTGCCACGTCTCTCCCTTGCCACACCTTCAGGAAACACTTTGCTTCACACATTTTTGTCAGCATTTTTGCAATGATCTCGTTTGGTATTTATGGGAGTTTTGTCACTGTTGTCACCTGGATGCCCGGAGAGGGTTGTTTGGGAGCCCTCATCTGGGTACAAAGCATTTCCCAGCACAAGTTTTCTAATTCTCCATGCCTGAAGGCAGGTGCTGAACCACATTCCACCAATTGTCCTCATGTTTGCATTTCTTAGTACATTTCTTCACCCTCTTGCAGGATGATTTCAGCTCCTCCATAGCATTTGGCCCCCTGCTCATGGGGATTTTCCTGCCCTCCTCCAGTTTCCAGTATCCTCTCATTGCTGATACTCTGTCAAAGCTACTTGCCCCTCGTCATCCTCCTGCATTCATCTCGGCTCTCCTGCACTGGTTTGCATGTTGGCAATTTCTGGAGGCTCTGTAACAGCCTGCAGCGATGAGGTACACTAGCACACTGGGACAACACCCAGGAGCAGCAGCTCAGCCGCCACCTGTGACCAAGGTGGAGGCAAAAGAAAGAGAAGGTAAAGGAGATAAAATTGATGGAAATCCCGACAAAAGCACACAAACACCTCCAAAACCAAGCTCTATCCAACTGCTCAAGCTGTGCACAAGCAGCGGTTGGATGGTCATAGCAACCACAGCTCCTCATGGTCTGCTCAGCTTCTGCCATGCCCTGCATCACGCTCATTGCTTCCTCACATGTTGTCCTGGCACATCACCTATAAAAACATGCTGTGTACATGTGTGTCTGCGTACCTACACGTGTGTATGTCTGTGTGTGCCCCTGTGCATGTGCACACTTGCACATACAGGATGCCATTTGCTTCAGCAGAAGCCACAGGACACTTCTAGGGATAGGGTCAGGCTGTTGTTAACTCGGCTCATAGTTAAGCCTTATCCTTTGTGAACACAATTGGCACAAAGCTGCCTGTGCAAGACAGTCATGATCCCACCAAACCTCCCAGCAACCCCTCTCCCTGGGACAGCGTGTGGGCTGGGTTGCTGCCGCATGATGGCTGCGGTGGCAGGTGCTGTGGGAAGCTGCCTGAGTGGCGGCGGTGAGTCAGCAGTGGTTCACGCGATGGGAAGGAGCAGTTCTCACAAGGAGAACCAGAAATCATGATTTACATCAATGGGCTGTCAAATGAGTTGGCAAAGATAGATGTTCCTGCACACGTGCTCAAGGTATGTAGCTTTTCCTGTTTTCCTGGTTTTAAACCAGCACAGGCTCAGGACTTTAAATCCAAAGGAATCACCACCTTTTATCCAACAGTGATGCCATTCCCAAGCCACATCACAGTTCCTCACAGTCATCACCACTGGTCACCTTTGTCTCTCCTGCTCTCACCAAACTCTGTATCCCCGAGGACGTCACACAGATAAGCATTTCCAAGCCCTGTGATGTGATGCAGGAGACCTCGGTGCAATTCGTGGTTCAGTCACATGTTTTGGGCTTGACTTTGGCCCTCTTTTCCCCACAGATGATGCAGGACCAACAGTTCTTCCAGCACATCTCCCCCTTGCCTCTCCCTGTGCCCAGAGGATGGGCAGGAAACTGCCCACTGGCTGTGCTGCAGGAGGGAAGTAGCTCCAAGTTCTCTCTAAACATACTTCTTTGCCCTTATTTTATTAATGTAATGATAAAAAATAATTTTGCTGTAAGAGCTTATGTCCCCAGGTGACCAGATGAATCAGGAGACTGGTAATATTTTGCAGAGGCTGCAAATCTACCCTGTATTTGTCTGCAGTGAGTATATTA
Organism: Geococcyx californianus; assembly: GCA_013389885.1. NCBI lineage: Eukaryota > Metazoa > Chordata > Aves > Cuculiformes > Neomorphidae > Geococcyx > Geococcyx californianus. The sequence goes on along the minus strand of VWPV01018330.1, from coordinate 3,613 downwards.
AGATCTAGTGGGAACAAGGCCTATCTGCCTGCCTACATCAGCACTGCTAGTAAATTAGCTAGGAAAAAAGAGAGAGGGACTTCTGTGATTTCTGGGCCTCCAAACTAGAAAAGCAGCAGCACATTCACTTAAGCAGACACAATCCTTTATGCTAGAAATGAGCCTGGCAGTGGCAAAAGATCAGGAAACTTCTACACATCAGCGGTCATCTTGGTGGTGTGGTCCTGCTGACACCACAGGGTGCTCAGGACAAACTGACATGTGAGCTCTGATTCACAGGAGTCCATGGGGGAAGTTCGTGTCTAAGCCAAAGAAGATAAAAGCTATCATCCCCTAGTGAGGAGCAGAGGGGGTATGTAGGACATTCAGGGACCAGGCAGAGGTCTCAGCCCTGGGGCACTGGGGAAGCACTGGGACCAGGCTGTGCTAATTTGGGTGTAAAAGGCACAGACTATCTGTTAACCAGCACATAGAAGCCAGAAAGTAATTAAAGTAATTCAATTGTGTGTGATTTTATGTTAGAAAATCCTCACAAATGTGCTATCCATTATGCCAAAGAGTTTGCCATCATAGGGATTTGTACCTAATACCTCCTCTTCTACAGCATGTGGTTTTGGGTTTGGGGATGATTGGTCCAAGGGCACTGTTAGGTATCAGTTTGAGGATTTAACAGCCCAGTCTTCACAGAGCTGGCCATTATAGTCCCTCCAAAGCACATCACTTCCATGGCAAGGTGACACAAGCATTCACTGCCACCCTGGTGCTCATCCCTGCCTACAGCCTGGGAAAGGGCTATGCTAACTCTGCAGAGTTATTTGTAAACACTAATTATAACCTTTATCTTCTATCTCTGGAAACTTTGTCCTTATTACACCTAATTGTCCTCTTGCTGATCTCTAGAAGCAGGAAAGTTAAAAGCATCCAGCCTTGGCACTGCTCTGCAAAGCCCTAGTAACACCCTACAAAGTTCTTAACTCTGGAGCATAACCCCACCAGCACACGCCACTGGCAATAACGCCACCCTGGCTCAGGCTCTGACTTGGCCAGTGGGTTTCTTGATGCTTGGATGAAACCTCCATAGACAATATTATACTTGTCTCCAAGGTCAAAGGCCATCTGGGCTGCAACACAGTGGAGCTGTGGTTATAATCCTCCCAGTCCAGGGTTCTAACAGCCTCAGAGAACCCACTCTGGTGCAAAAGGCAAGTGTGTTTGGAGTGGGAAGGACAAGATCACTGCACTCAAGCTGAGTTTTAATCATCGTGTAGACCTGACTAAATGCCTGAATTGGGCTTTTATTTGAATATTCTTCTATTCTGCAACTATATAATTTCCTCTGCCTAACGAAACATGAAGTCATGCAGCTGCTCTCAATTACTGACAAACTAATAAACAATTCAAGATGCTTTTCAATGGCATTTTTTTCCCAGTTTCTAGAGCCGCTTGCCTTCTCAGATAAGGTTACATCATTGCTGTCTTTAATAATTTAGAGACCATCCTACTTACGCTAATGCAATCGTCATGTTTGGCTGTCAATTAGAGCAGGAACAGTGAGCAATGAATTGCAAGTCAGTCATTTTCTGTACTACTTATTTCCCAAAATTCTTCAATATTAAGAGCTTACGGTGTACACTAGGCTCATGCTTCCTTGTTATTAAAAGGAATCAGAGGAATTGCTCATGTGTTTCCATTTCTTCCCCTTCCCGTCAATCCATTCTGCTGGTTTGGCTGAGAAGCGTCGTGGTTTTTTAAGGGATTAGGAGGATGTGGCCCCACTCCACGTGCACGTGAAGGGGTAGGCAGTGTTGTGCATACTTGTATATGCACAAGCACCTCTCCATGGACCAATTTGACAATGATAGCTGTCTCAAATATATTGATTTTTTTAACCATTTTACAAAAATAAGTGCATAGATAAAGAGCTCTAATTTGTGTCACTCTTTTGGGGAACCCTGTGCTTGTTGAAGTCAGAGAAGACACATTAAAAAGAACTGTAACACAGCTAAGGGTGCCAGAGAGCAACAAGGACAGGAGGTCACACACAGAACTCCGAAGGAAGCCTAGAATTACAATCAACTTGTCATTGTCACACATGTCAATGAAGGAATACTGCTTCGGCTCAGAAAGAGGTATTTATCACAGTGCAATATTAAAATGAAAAGCATGTCAGGTTTCAAAGGGAAGCCTCTTTATTCCATGAGTTATTGCTGTCTGATCATTCATAATTTGATGGCAAAAGACAAAAGACTGGAAGATCACATGACAATTTATTGGAAGGAAAATACAAGGAAAAGCAAATACAGAACCATATAATTTAATTTCTGCTACCAGTGTCAAACATTTGTTACAGAAGTTAATGAGAAAAAACTCAGCAATTAATTCTCTGTCATTTTTCACTGTACCTTCATTCTGGTTTCCCTCTATAGCCAGACTGACAGAGAAAAATCAGACTTCAGAATCCTAGAATGATTTGGGTTAGGAGGGACCCCAGAAATCATCCAGTTCCAACCCCCCTGCCGTGGAGAGGGACACCTCCCGCTGGATCAGAGCGCTTAAAGCCTCATCCAGCCTGGCCTTGAACTCTGCCACAGAAGAGGCATCCACAGCTTCCCCGGGCACCGTGTGCCGGTGCCTCACCGCCCTCACAGGAAAAAATTTCTTCCCAATATCTTTTCCTTCCTTCTTTTCCCCCGTGTCTTTGCTTGTCTTTACTAACCAAGTGTTTTGACAGTGCTTAACAGCAGGGATAAACACTTCCATCTTATTTCTCTGCCTCAGTCGCTGCCGCCTCTCGAAAGACGCGGGACGAGTTGAGGTGCCCCTTGGGGCACGGGGTAACCGAGGTGCACGGCGCTGCCTTCGGTGCACGGTACCGCACGGGCTACTTGGGTTTTGCAGCGCTGCTCACGGCGCTTGCACAGTGCTTCATTTCAAAGCGCTGCCCTTGGTGCCCCGTGCCGCACGGGGTACCCGGCGCTGCCCTCGGTACACGCCCCTCCACCCGGGGAGACCGACGAAGCCACCCCGCCCGCTGACGTTGGCGGTGACCGCCGGCCCCTCCCAGCCCGCTCCTCTCGCACTTCCGCCAGGTAGGGGGCGGGGACGGCGGCGCTCTCGCGAGAGCCGCGCGCCCGTCCTGCCCCGCGGTGGCGGCGGCCCCCGCCCCGCCCCGCCCTGCCCGGCTGTGCCGTGCACTCCCTAGCGCTGCCGGTGGCTGCGCCCAGCCCTGCGCCGCCATGGCCTCCGATAGCGACACCGAGGAGTTCTACGACGCGCCCGAGGACGTGCACCTGGCGGGCGCCTCCCCTGCGCCGTGAGTCCAGCGCGGGCCTGGGGGAGTGGGAGAGAACGGCCGCCCCGGCCTTGACGGGGAAGGAACGGGGGCCCGGCCCCAGCCCCTGCCTCGGCCCCTGCCCCTGCCTCGGCTCCCTGCCCCAGCCCGTGCCCCAGCCCCTGCCTAAGCCTCAATCCTAGCCCCAGCTTCTGCCCCTGGCTCCCTGCTGAGGGCACCGGACAGAGGGTAGCTTGGCGGGAGTGGCTGAGCAAGCGGCGAGCCCCGAGGCTGGGAAGAAATCGAGTGTTTTAGCTGTACTTGTGGCTGCCCCATCCCTGG
>VWPV01018325.1:0-19630 GCA_013389885.1 Geococcyx californianus | reverse complement strand
GTTAAGGTCTTCCCTCAGCCTCCGTAGCATAAAGATGCAGTTTAACAGCATTGTCTGTCATTCTGTGATATGCAATAAAATTCGGCAAAAATTAGCTGCTACGTTTTAATATCCAATGGTATTTTTTGTTTGTTTTTGACAGATGCCAAATTTAAAATTTAAATAATGTTTCAAGAATGAAAATGACAGCTTGCAGTAATTCTGCAGGTGTCCAAGCAGATGTACTTCCAAAAATAATTAGACAAAATATGTACAGATTGCAGGAAATATGAAAAAATTGTCATCAAATTTTCATGAGTAGACACTGTATCTGTTTGGGCATTTTAGCTACTTTAGAGCTATTAGTTATTAAGAAAATTTCCTACACTCACAGAACAATCAATATGCATGATGTAAAGCAATTTAAGCCAAAAATTCCCATCTTGTCTTTGAACATGGAGTTGGAAAAATAAATTTGAAGTGTCTTAAACTCCTATAGTCTTAAGGAATTTTTACGAGGGATTTTGTCAACCCTCTCTCTCTCCCTCCCGTGCCATCAGTTGTTTAAAAGCAAATCCACTTTTGAGAGCCTTCTGCTTTATTTGAAGTGAACAAATACAAACCCTGGCAGTAAGGCATAGGGAATAAGGTTTATTCTTCAGCTTTTTCCCTTAGGAGTGACTCCCACTCAGCTGAAGTCAACGAGAAGTTTGCTCTTCTTCATGGAGGTCACTGGAGCACACACGTGTACAGAAGCGGGAGGAGGAGGAGGGATGTGGAGATTAGAGCGTGGATGGAGGATGCTGCTGCCGTTCAAGTGAGAGAAGGCAGGCAGGAAGGGTTGAGCTGAGCGCTATTTATTCTCCTATATCTTTCTTTCCCTTCCTTGCTTGGATTAGTAGTAGTAACGATTTGTTAGTCATTTTGGCCATCCTCCAGCCCATTTCCCAGTTCCCTCAGGGTTTTTTTTTTTTCCAACTCTGTTATCTTAAGCTATGAGACATCTGACACAGTGCTTGGCAAAGGACTCCACAGTTTAATCAGCACCAGCTTCAGCACTGTGTTCTGGTGCTGGCGGTGGGGTTTTTGGGGGGACACGCACACTATTTTACTTAGTTAAGTCTCAAAAGAAGAAACAGTTTCTCCTCTTATATTTGGCACTAATAGTATGTGAATTCCTTGTTAGACTTCCAGGCGTATTTTTAACGAGTTCTTTCACAAACGCACCTTTGATTTTGTTTGACTTCAATCTGGTAACAGAACAGCGTGTAAAACTGTCGCTATGGCAGTATTTATAACCTTGCTTCTTCCTGCCTCTCAGAGGAGCGAGCTACCATCCAGATTGTTCTGTGGAGGAAGTTTCCTGTTGCCTCCTTGTTTAAATATACAAAATTAAATAGTGTAGAAAACTTGAAATGTAAAGCTTCACATTCTCTTCCATCACAGTACTTTTGTTTGTGTAAAAGTCTTGGCTTGAGTATTTTAGTTTTTGCTTTCTGCTCTTTTTATCTCTTTCCATATGCATCATGATTCCTTTTTCTCCAGTCTGTTCGTTCTCAAGGAAACCCTTTAAAGCCATGTGTTTATATGTGTTTCCATTGTATCTTTAATTTTATTTACACGTTTTAGATGAAATGTTTTATTTAACTTTTAAGGAATGATAATATAACTCTACTAATGCAGGCTGCACATTGCAAAAACAATAGCTGTGCTTCCTTTTTCATTGTGTTCTGCCATGGGATGGATCGTTTCTTTGACCACGATAAAAACCTATGGGAAAGGTTTTAAACAGTGGAAAAACCAAACAAAGATTTGAGGGTGTTTGGCCGTTTCCTTCTTCCATCTCTGGTTGCTGCAGATGCGTCTGTGATGCTTCTGAAATGGTAAAGATGTGAAACAAATCTTAAGGCAGATGGTATCGTTCTGAGTTGAGCTGAGTCATTTTCAGCCCGCTAACTTAAACGGCTTTTGGATTAGGCCCGAAAGAAAAGGATGGCATCTCTCAGATGTGAAATGGTTCTTCACAACATCCAAGGATAAGTATTGCAAACAGAATTGATTTCGTACAGAATCTTTCTTTTCTCATTACAATGGATTTAGCTAAACTGTCGGAAAATGTCAGATCTTCTATCTTTGCCCCACAGGACCCTTTTTAAATTTTTTTGTGGTATTTTATTCCTTTTTTACAATTTCTTCTTGCTGCAATGCCTGGCGTTTTTCTAAAATTTTAGGTACTTTCATTAATATCTTTGACCCCTGTGCGCACCAGCTACCTGCTCATTATTTCCAAATAATACCCTACTTAGAGAAAACTCCTTTCTGAGTGCTGAAATGGACTGGCGAGTGCGTGTTAAAGGGACAGTTGCGCTGTAATCCCCGACAAGCATTCCATCAGTTTGATCTGCTCTCCAGGTAAACAACGTTTTACAGATGTCAGCTGTTCCCTGCTCATGTTAAATGGATTGTGGTGCCACGAGGGGACTCTGAGCGCTGACGGTGTTCGCTCAGCTGCAGACTTCTCTGCAAACAAAGGTGGGAACCTTTGTCACTGCTCCCTCTACGCTAGTCAGCTCTTTATTCTTTATTCTACCCTCTCTCGCCACGGTATACAGGGTGCCCTTGTTGCAGGAGCCTAAATAATGAAATGCTTTTTGAAACCTGTACTAAAATAGTGCTGATGGCGCAGTATCAACTTGGAAGTGGGTGAGCGCATCTTGAAAAAGCAAGAGACTTCAGTCAGTGGTGTGCATTTCTAATAGTGTTTTCTGTGCAGAAGCAGCTTGACAGCGGGATAATCCAGGAAGACAATGCAGGTGCCAAAGTAGACGGATCAGTCCAGCAGAATATTCCTCCGCTTCTCAATCTTATGAAAAATTATTTAGGTTGCCTGAGGTTTTTAAGACAAAAAAATGTTACCTTGTTTTCTAGGGAGAGATGAGATTTTTCCTGCTGGTGATTAAAAGAATGTGAAAGGAATGGATAGGTTCAGAATGAATCAATAATTTTTTTAGATCTCTATTGATGGCTGGGAAAGGAGCGAAACAATGCTGTGAAATTCAAATAGCAATCTGTGGGTTTCTTACAATTACACATTCTGCCAGAAAATTGTGAAACATTTTTTAGATTCACAGAAAAAAGTAATCATTTTGGTAAAACTGGTGTGTTCCTTATAAAGCACCTCATCCACTCTCTGTGCTGGTTTTGGTTTGTGTAATAAGTTACGGTGAAGAAACAGGTAATAATACTGAAATACTGGAAATTCTGTCTTCTGTTGAGGTTGCCTATCCTGGTTCAAATTTTATTCTTTGACTTTTTGTACTTTTTCATTTGGCTCAGTGTACGATTTGATTAACAACCCCTAAGAGTTTTGCGACTGATTCCAGTGAGACAAGATTTAGTTCTTATTTCTGGTACATACTTGTGTTCGTGGGTCTTCTGCCCAGTTTCCTTTATTTTGGTGACAGACCCTCTGTGATCTAGAACTATTAAGCCTCTTTTCCTCCTCTTTTCCTCCTCTTCCTTTTTCCATCTCCAATGATGGATGCTTGTATCTTGTCGGTGCTAAAGCTGAGGGTTTATCGACGTGGTCATTTGTCCCTTCCATTACTGCTGTTCACTGTTTCATCCTTGAGAAACTGGCTTGAATTTAAATGTTCGGTGTGTCAGTTACTTCTTCATTAAAATAGGTGTTCGAAGCCACCAGGTAAAATATAACATGAGGTAAAGATATTTTAGTATATTGAAAGATATTTTAGTATATTGATATATTAAGATTGTTAGTTCAGCATCGGAAGAAATAATGACAAGATTTCTCATCCTTATGGGGACAGCTTCCAGATGGGATATGTCATTCCGTAAGAAAAGAAACCGTCGTGTTAAAGAAATCCTCATTATTTGCATTATCAGTTTGGCATTTAACTGGCTCGGGGCACCACTTCATGCCACGCAGAAAGAGTCGCTTCCCAGAACTGTGTTTAGTACCATTCTCAAATTTTATAACAGTTAATCTTGTGCTTTGATACACTCGAAACTTGTAACCTGGAGAGGAACAAGCTCTGAGTCTGACTTTTGAGTAGAAACGCTTAGGGTGAGGTATTGCCTTACTAGGAACTTTCCCCCAGCAATTCTTTTTTCTCGTTTTTCTACCAAAATATATTTATTTTTGTTCTTCAGGTACAAGGATGTTTTAAGAGTGTACATGTTCTAAAAGGTGCTGGATGTTGGTGTTCAGACACTTAGGTCTCAAAAGCTATTTTGAGGGTATTGATTTTTTACATTTCTATATATTGATTTCTAGAAATTGAGATTGCTTTAAATAGAAGGGAGTTTTTGGAGTTGGTTGTGGATCTTTACCAGTAATCTCTGAATCTTAAAAATATGACTACTCTCATTCTGGGCCAAGGGTTGTGAACATAAATGGAAAACTCTCTATATCATCTGACAGCCTGTTAGATCAATAAAAACTGGAAATGCAGGGTAGCTCTAAATTTTCAAATATAGACAGACTTCTGAGTGATATGCATCAGGTTTCTTATCTGGTTCATGCTTGATTCTGGTGTAAACTGTTATTAATAGATATTACGCGTAAAAATGAATTTTAGATTATTACTGTTTGGTCACGTGTTTATGTTCCAAGAGTATTATAGTTGAGAAGTTGGTAAGTAGGCAAGCTGTCTGTGTTCACACACAGTAAGTTCAGAGAGGTCTTTCTATTTCAGACTAAAGGCAGAATAGTACCAGTTGCTTTAAAAAACATTCTTGTTCCCAGTATTTATTCAATGTATGGGGTTTCACAATTGAGAGGATTTATACTATCTATCGATCAGGCTGAGAAAGTAGCATTATATATGGATTTCTGATTGTGCATGGAATCTCATTATAAAGGGATAATTCAGGCATAATAGTATTAGAAAATACGTAAGCTTCCTATCAGGGTAAACTGCTATAAAATTATAAGTATGAAGTTACCTCTCTTCCTGGGATTCCATGAGATCAACACGTAGATGTGAATCTCGACTGTTCATATCAACCATGCTGAGGATGCAGCCTGTCCTAAAGATCAACGCACGATGCTGATCTCCAGATTCAAACCGCTCTGCTGATTTAAGTGACTGCTGCCATGATGCTGACAAAATAGAAACTCAAGTTGGCATCCGTCTATGGATATTTATTCTAAATCTCAGATACAAAGAATGGAGGGGAAAACCAGAGATAAGCCAGTCTTGAGTGATTTTCAGCTGTGATGAAAATAGGCAGTTTCCATGCTGGAAATAAGAAAGCGAAACATTTGACCGCCCAACTTAGAGTTGAGTAAATCAGATCTTATTTTCGATGGTACTGAAGTCTCCAGATAAGTGTAATACCACCTTTTTTCATGACCAAAAATGAAAATATTGAGCAGTGAAATTAGATCTTTAATATATATGCATATGTAGTGCTTTATTAACAAGAAAACTCCAGACTTGGCTTCTCAAAAACTATTTCACACACTGAAAGTTTAGAGGTGGGATAATGGTAATAATTACGAAGTTTAACCTAAATGTCACCTGGAACCACAGATGAAACGTGATCTTTTGAGCCTGCAATTTCCACATACAGAGTTTCTCCTGAAGAAGCAGAGCAGCTATGATTCTGTGGTACTTTTGACTGCTCCTTTTGATAGCTTAAGGAACTGCTTTACTGTTCGCAGCTATTCAGTGTCCCTGCTCAGCATTATAAATAACATCTGTCTAGCGCGTAGATGATGCTATGGCATATTAAAGTCTAAGGACTAAGCATTCATTAAAGGATGAATCATTTTCATTATGGTCTCTCTTTGTAGAACAGCCCTGTCTGCTACAAACCCAAATAATCTCTATGAATAAACAGAAAATGTCTTGGTTATTTCTGTACTTCATTGAATTTATTGTTCAGCTTTATCTTCTCCTCCCGACCAGACTTTGACTTGTGATAATCTTGTTCCTGCAGTAACGGCTCTTTAAGTGATGCTTCCACAGACAAGACTTCCCTCGCCGTCCTCTTCTCAGAAGTTGTGTATGATCCTCTTCTACAATATAACTTTTCTTAGTTTACTTCTATCCCTTTGTATCATCTACCTATCAAATCTCACTTTCTGTAGCTTTTTTTGAATATACTAAATGCCACAATTTATAAGAGATAACTGTGGAAAAGTTATTTTTGTCTCCGAATTCACTCCTGCTTTTGATTTCTAACTAAAACTTCTAGTTAGCCACGTTCAGTTTAAAAGTTATGACAGTATAGACGCATTTACTGACAATATGTTATTAAGAACCAGAGAACACACCTGTAACAGTCCTTTTTAGGGAGCAGGAAATTTTTGGACTCTAATCCTTGGAAACTTGCATCAAGAAAACTTCATTTTTTTTTTTTATTTGGCTTTTTTCTAGCAACCCCAACACTATTGGTACCAGCTGAAAAATTCAGTTAGAAACATGCACCAAGGCTGCTTTCTTCCCCATTTCTTTTGTACTGTAGGTTTTGAAACAGACCCAAGAAATCTTATTTTTTAATTTGATTTATTATTTGACTGAGGCGTTGGCATAGTTGAAATGTTTAACCTATCATAAATTCTAATAAATTGTATGATATGTAGCTTTTAATAGAAACTCTCACAGTGCACTATAGATTGAAGGACTACTTATTATTTTAAATGTTTCGTTATAACTACAACTTCTCTTTTTGGAGTGGTTTTTTGACTACAACGGATGGCACAGAATGCATTCCTATTAAGTCATAGATTTGAGAAAGTGCATAAGTCCTCAGCTGGTCTCTGTGCTTCACAGAAATTGGTCAGGAAACAAAAAATTAGTAAAGCGGATGCCCATGGCAGCCAGGGAAATATGTGCCATCATTTAGATATTCTCTTCTGATGTAGATAAAATATCGGAAGGTCCGTTAATAGATAACACCCATTACTCCCTCAGAACTAATTTGCATTTAAGAAGTCTATCAAATCCTTTACACTTTTTTTAGTGTAGCAGAAAATATACATTTTTTTAATGAGATCTGTTGGGTTATAGGGTGGCCAAAAAATTAAAATTGGCTAAAGTCTCAAGGGGAAAAAAGTTCCCATATAAACTGAAATGTGTGTATTGTCCAGTAGGAAGCACAGAGAGAAGAGAGTGCCAAAAGTGTCTTGTTTTAGCACTTCAAAAGTTACCGAAACCTGAATGTGTACGTAGGGTGTCGGCAGTGTGAAATAATAAAAAATTTCTGATGTCTCTTAGTGTCTTACTTAAACACCATTGTGTTCCTTTAAGCATTAATAAATGAAAACCAAGTATTTGGATGAGGCACTTAGTGCCATGGTGTAGCTGACAAGTAGGAGTAGGTGTAGGTAGCAGGTGTAGGTGTTGGACCATAGGTTGGACTCGATGATCTCAAAGGTCTCTTCCAACCTTACAATACTGTGATACTGTGATAACTCGTTAGTTTTCTTTCCCGTTGGTGGGCATTGCAAATGCGAGCTGGCCCAGCAGACTGAGAGGTGGATAAGCTGTGGAGACCTACTGAGAGCAATCACTGTGGCAAAGCAGATGTCAGCGGGCAAAGGAGGTGGTGCAATAAATTCAGAGCTACGTTTTCATTTTTCCCAAATTGGACAGAGTTGAGATCCAGGATTTGACTTTGGACAGTCTCAAGCTTCGCCAGGGGAGGTTTAGGCTTGACATTAGGGAGAAGTTCTTCACTGAGAGGGTGATTGTTCACTGGAATGCTCTGCCCGGGGAGGTGGTTGAGTCACCGTCCCTGGAGGTGTTTAAGGAGAGATTGGATGAGGCTCTTAGTGCCGTGGTGTAGTTGACAAGTAGGAGTAGGTGTAGGTGTTTGGTCATAGGTTGGACTCGATGATCTCAAAGGTCTTTTCCAACCTTGGGATACTGTGACCAACTCTAAGGTAAAAAGGTTCTTGGTTTTGCAACATGAAACGCCAAAAAGCAAGGCAAGATTCATTGCCAGTGTCTAAAATATTGCTTCCCAAGCTTCCTGTTATCCCATTCCTTCTGTATCTCCTATCTTTTGGAGCCCTGACTTAACAAATGGATTCACACCACCACCACAACAGCCTCTGACCTCCGTGATGCCTTCCCTGCAGCCAAGGTAGCGAACACGTGTTCTCTTCGTTTCCCTGATGCGGGGCTTGGCAGGAGCTGCTGCGCTTGCAGGGGCTGCGCTTCGTAACAGAAATGAATGAAATCGGTTGAGCAATCATCTGTCACACATCCGCTGTCAGGTTTATTTTCCTGCCGATGAGAATGGTAGGCAACTATTTCACATTTCACTAACATGACTAATTTTTTTAAAGTACAGGGTGCTCGAGGTGAGGGTGTGCTGTCTCATGAAAGCACTAAAATTGGCAGCTGCCAGCAGGCCTTACTGTTGTAAGATTTGCAGGTCTGCTCTGATGGGGAGGGATTCCTTCTCTCCTCCCATTGAGATGAATCCTGTAGTAATTTCATAATTTTCTCCCGCGTGCCGACGTGCAGTTAAGTGTTTCCATTTGCTTTGCTCTCTATCATATTTTTCCGTTTCCTTTTATGTCGTTTTTATTATAGGCAAACCTAGCATCATCGTCCATATTTAAGATTGCCTCATATTTTCCATTACAAGAATTGGTTTGCAATTGCATGTAAATTTGCTAACACTTAAGAGTTCAGGCAGAAATGTTTCACAGAGGTCTCTGTCTCAGAGCGCTGGTGGCTGAAAGCTGCTGCAAACGCAATCTCAGCAGCAGCAGCGTTAGGAGAAAAGGGTTATTTTTAAGCGCTCCTGAGATTCAACCAGGAAGGTGTGGTGTCTTTAACTTTGCCAAAAATATTGCTGCCTTTGTGTCAAGGAGCACTTTCTTCATCCCCACTCTTAGTATTCATTGAAAGGAGGCTCTGAGGAAAAACTCAGTTCATAGCCTGTGTATGTAGATCATCCAGTGCCACCCCCTGCCATGGGCAGGGCCACTTTCCAATGGATCAGGGCACTCAAAGCCTCATCCAACCTGGCCTTGAACACCTCCAGGGATGGAGCAGCCATGACTTCTCAGGGCTTTAAATGTGCTTTACAGAGATTATTTGATGGAGAATTGTACTTCTTTGCTCCTGGTCGTTGGAACTTACTTTCTTCAGAGGAAGATGTGTGGGCTGAGAAAACAAGTTTCTGTTCGCCTCTGATAGTTCCGTTTCTTGTTTTAAGTGGTTTCACATGGTTAGATAAGCACTTTCCTTAAGAGTGGCTAATCTTGGTTTTGCGTATTCATTTTGCACAGTGAAGATGGAGAAAATGGTTGCTTTCCTGCGTTCTCTGGAACAGACAAGTGATATATTTTTTTTTGTTATGAAAGGTTTTACCTTTCTGCTTGTGCTGCTGAAGCCGAGTGAGGACACCCCGTAGCCTTTATCTAATTCTGAGGCAAAACTCCCAGTGATTTAAATAGCAAATGCACAGAGCACACTTTTGCTTTTACATGACAGATCACTGCCATGACATAACCAAAGATTTTCCTCAGATCTCTGCTCTACCCTGTCTCCTACTGCAATTTTATTACGATACTGTAAAATATTTAGCTATGCATTGGGGTCTCAGCGGAACCTACTCGTGTCGGTGCAGACTCCTGTTGACTTGGGTTGAGCTTGGGCATCGGCCAATGAAGAACAGGTAGCGTTTTTATGTTGCGGGACTATGACAGCCTAAACAGGTTTTTCACTCTAGTGAGTCTTGAGAAAGATATTAAACAAGGGTTGTGCTCTGGGAGGGGCTGCGTTTGGACCTGTAATAGGGAAATCCTTAACCGCCTTGTCCATTTAAAAGGTATCACTCTAACTTGTCTACCTTTTTCTTAAGTTTAATTATAGCAAAAATAACGTACTGTGTATAGTCTTGTGAAAAAGCCTGTCTTTGAAACATTCCTTCTGAATACTTAAGTATTTAAACTACTAAAGCTGCGATATATATTCCCTTTTTTGTGTTTTTATTGGACATATCATAAAAGATCGACTGTTGCTCATGTTTATGTACAAGTGTAGCCACTAACCTTGCCCCACTTTCATAGATTTGTGAATCTCGTGAGATGCTTTGCATGTTGTAAACTGAAAAAAGATACACAATTAAAACTTGTTTAAGATAATTAAACTGAAGTGGAAGGGAAAAAAAACCTGCCTCACTGCTTTGTTCATAATAATAGTCTCTGAACTATAATTAAATTCTTCCTTCCAATAATTGTATACATACAAAGGAATTTTCCAGATAGCAAAACAATACAATGATTAAAAATGATTAAGAAGCTGATTCCAAAAGCAAAGATGAGCCAGGGAGGGTTGGAAAGATTTTAGGTGCCTCTAAATACACTGTACCAGCTGGGTACCAGATGGTGTTTGGCTACTTGCACCCACTAACTGAAAATATCAGAGGAGCAACTACGCTACTGCCAGAATCAGTTCCCCTCCCTTAAATAAAAGTGGCACTCTTGGGAATGACTTGGCAGTGCAGAAAAATTTCCTGACAGTGAGATCTATTAGATTGTGGAATAGTCTCCCAAAGGCAGAAGTAGATGCCAAATTGCTTGGCATGTTAGAGAGGCTGGACGCAGGCTAGAAAACGTACCATAAAGATGTGCTACTCTAGTGAGGTGGTGACTTACTCTGTTATGAACGTGGAATTAGGGGAATTAGTTAAGAATGTCACTGGTTTCTTGAGAGTAGCTGAGACTATTTAGCTGTAGCTTTCACGTTGTGCTTGTTTGCATGGGGCATCAAGGAAAGATTAGAGAACCAATGCTGACTTGTCTCTAATCAAAAAATGACTCGGTCATTTCACTGATACAGTTTGCTTCATGGTCTTGGTAGTTGTACGCTGTTTTAAAAGTTATTTTTTACTCAAGGAACGTATATACTTGCCTTCCAAACTGTTGTCAAGGCATCTTGCAGAAACAATAAGCATCACCAATATGTTATAGTAGACGTGCAGACATCATCAGCTTTTGTGGCTAATGAAAAAACTCTTGTAATTTGTTCCTCTTATCTGTGATCAAAAGATAATTAGAAAGAAAGGAAAGATAATTAAAAAGAAATTAACTTAACTTCAAACTCCCATTTCTGTTGGCTGTTTGAGAGGCAAGCCAGAAATAGGAAGTACATCACTGTATGTAGCAGTTTGCTAGCAAGAAATCATCGCCAAATTGTTAGAAGTGTGATTACATTATTTGTGTCCAAAATGAAAGGTTAAAGAAATCAGTAGAAGCACTGTATTATGGAATACAAAAAAGGGAATGATCTGATTAACTAATGAAGGCTCCAGCCTGGATGGATGGTGCTGGAACTTGTTTGCTCTTTCAGATGAGCTGAATCATTATGTCCAAGGAAAGAGTAGCAGAAAAAACCCGAAAAGTAAAATATTTTTATTTTCTGTTTTGTTATTATTTATTTATTCATTTAAATGAATAAAAAACCTTGGGGACCTAAAGCCTCCAGTGTCATTTGAAAGTAGCGTTTTCGATCTGAGCTCCAGCTGCGGACTCTTTTGTCTTTGAACTAAATGCAGCTGGGGCTGAAAGCGCCCTTGGCAGAGAAAAAACAGTTGTTTTCGGAGGCTCGGCTTTGATTCTGTGTATTTCCTATCTGCTGCTGCAGACTCATTTGTGCCAGTAAGTAGAATTTAAGTGTAGTGTTTAAAAGCCTGGATCTGCCTGTGCCGAGTGGGGTCCTTGTAGGCTGCACGGAAAGGGTGTAGCCTTCTCCACAGACTCTCCTACCTTGAGAAAACTTTGAAGTATCCCCACAGGAGCTCTTCTCAGTACAAGAAAATGTGGAGTTTTAAAAATTCAATCGGCTTAGAGTCCAGTGTTAGTTTGTAATGATGGGCAGAAGGAAGTAGAAACGCAGTGGAGTCCTTTCCAACTGTGTTACCACTCCTTCTCACTCAGAGCTTGCTCCTCCATCTCGTCTAGTTCAGAGTCCGCAGGACAAAATCACAAGGCAGTTAAAGTCTATGTTTTGATATTAATTTCTTTCAGAACTCGAATTTTGTGGCAAGAATGCTTAAATCCCAGTAGCACACTGCTCCTTTGTACTTGTTGGGTATTTGCCAATCAACACTTACTAGAAAAGCACTGCTCAGGGCAGGAAGAGTCTGCCGTGCTTCAGATGTCGCTGTGCTCAGATTTAAGCTCTATGAACACGAGACTGTGAACGGTGATGATCAAAAACCCCCATTCGTACGGCATCCGGGTCTCATCAGCTTTTCCCAAAGCCAGATCGCAGACAGGTATCAGGAACCTAATAATAGATCGCTGAGTTTATTTGGAACTGGCAATTTAAAAAAAGAATTCCTGCCCACAGAAGCAGCAGAGCTTGAATGGATTCTGCTCCCGCCATCCCGCTGCTTTTACCTCACTGGATGTGTTAAATGACGTTTTGGTGGGTGATTGTGAAACCACAGCAGTGTAAAACTTAACACTCAACCAGTGAAAACACAGCAATATGAAAATAAACATACAACCACGCTCAGGCCCTTGTCTCCCTCATTAACCTTATGGAGAGAATAAAAACCAAATACAAACCCTGGCCAACTGAGGTTCTCTTTTTGTCTGAGGAGGGTGCCAGGGTCATAAGGAACCAACCTGCTTGCAGCAGACAGAATTTTGCCTCTTCAATCTCCGTTTACAGGATGAGTTGGGGGGAAAAACAGGGTGCTAAAAGTACTCTTTTATTCTCCAGCTTCTGGTTTTGGAAAGTCTGCACGTGCCCAGTAAAACAGAATTTAGGGCATCCTTCGAGAAATTCTGAACAAAGACATCATCCAAAAATACTTTATGTTCATATGATTGGCAAGTTTAGATAATGGCACCACAAAATATAAGTGTTTGATTGTTCAAATATCCAGATTAGAATGTATTTTCTATAAAATGCACGTGAACATCCAAGTGTGCACAGACCTTGTAGTGTGAATCCAGAGGGGAATAANGAGGGGGAATGGTTTTCAGCTGAAAGAGGGGAGACTGAGATGAGATCTGAGGAAGAAATGTTTTGCTGTGAGGGTGGGGAGGCCCTGGCCCAGGGTGCCCAGAGCAGTGGTGGCTGCCCCATCCCTAGAGGTGCCCAAGGCCAGGTTGGATGGGGATTGGAGCCCCCTGACCCAGTGGGAGGTGGCCCTGTCCATGGTAGGAGGTGGCACTGGATGGGCTTTGAGGTCCCTTCCAACCAAAATTATTTTATGATTCTATGATATGATGCTGTGAAATAATTTCTGTGCAGAAAAGATGGGTATGTTCAGACACACAGGTATTTGGGAATGTGCCTTTGTTTACTTCGAAGCGGGACTGTCCTTTCATCTTACGCGGGAGGCAAATGCTGCTTTGCTGTAACTCTGCTGACTTCTGTAAATTCTGAACTTGGCGTTGACTTTGGTTAAGTTAAATCAGGGAAGAACATGCCCATCGCTATTGCGTGTTGAAGAGTTAAAAAAGATTTGTTATTTCAAAACAACACACCGAGTTCACGTGTCCCAGTTTCTTCCTGAGGAACTGTAATTAAACATAATTTTTCTGAGTTTATTTTTTTTATTTCTGCTTTTCTTTGTTCTTCGGATAATTAATCAGCTTTTTTACATGTAATATTGCTCAGCATCTTAGAAATCAAGTAGCAACTGAATATTTTTCAGAATACTAAAATAATGCTATAGTATGTGTCTAAAAAATGGATCTCAGCTTTTTGTTTAACCTAACCTAGTGATCTGTAAACCGGTAAAATTACCAATAATTTAATTTCAGCGGCAATATTTTTCATTAGGTGGGTTTTTCCTCACCTATAGCAAGCACATACAATGTGTATGAGCCAGTTGAGAAGATCTTGGGAGCTCATGAAGTTAAGTTGACCCCTCTCAATGAACAATTGTCTTTTGTGCTCGCACGTACCACACGTCCTTACGGAACGCAGTCCCAAATCGTAATGATGTCCCAAATCACAGGATTAATGCGTCTATGAACAGACCTCTTATGCCTCTAGAATGAAGTACTCCTTGCTAATTTCTCTTCAAGACACCAGCTTAATTGCATTTTAAACAAATGGGCTGCTTTGCTGGCCAACTTTTAAATGAGATAACAGCAATGTTCACTCTCCAGCAGTGATGAGTGCCTTGCAGTAGATTCAAAACTCTGTTCAATAACAGGTTTAATCTCACACCAGCAGATTTACTGCAGAATAAACTGCCACTGAGCTCATAATTAGTAAAACAAAAAAACCCAACCTACTAAATATTATTTTCCAAAGCAGCAGGCTATGTTTTAGTGGAAATTTTTAGTCCTTCTCTTTGTGTGTTTTATTGATTTTATGTATGATATTGGGAATTCATGCTATGATTTAAGATAATGGTCTTTATCGATCACTTAAGCAGTTGTTTAGCTACATAGTAACGAAATGATGCTTCCATTCACGGAATATGCGATACTGACAGCGGGGAGACCACAGTGCTTCCCTTCTTAATGTTTATTTCTTTTTTCCAAAAGCATATTCGCTGCTGGAAAACTGCAAACATTTGCGCTTTAGAAACCATCTTCCCATAATTTTCTTTGTTGCAGCTATTAGTAGCCAATTGTGATTCAGTGATACCCAGTTCAACAACCAGATGTTCCAAAGTATATTCTCTGCTGCATGGAAACAAATATTAATGAGGTAATTGAAACTATTGAGGAAAAGAAAAGGGTGAGTATGTAGTTTCTAATGTCTGAAGTCGTCCCCTTCAGTGTTTTCTTGTAGTTAGCGACAAAGTGAAGTTTGAGTATCTTAACTGCGTTTAAACAGCAGAGGGCAAATTTTTTGAAGGGCTTCGTCCTTGGTTCAGGTTTCTGCGTGCACAATACATTTGCATTTGGGAACGGAAAAGCGTGAGAGCGTAATTGAAAATTTCTACTAATTGAAAAAACCCCTCTCAAATCATATAAAGCAATTTGAAGGGGAGAGGGAATGGAGTCTGGCCGGTTTTCTCTTTTCAACTGGTTGTAAATAAGGTGACCGATTCTTTCTGTAAAAGAGAGGTTTTTAATGAATGTAGATATAGTTATTCCGCCATCTAAACTACAGGCCAGTGGTTCCAATTTCACATGCATGGTGCACAGATACCGTTGCGTTAGGTACAGGTATTTATCCATTTATTTAATTTTAAAGATTCTTAACACAGCCTGTCCTGTGAAACCTCTTTTGCAACAGTTCATTTTCCTCTGGTTAAGATGTTATATGCTGGTGCGTTAAAATGCGTAAAGGTAGTGCATTGGTTTCACATTGGAAATAATCTCTTCCAATAGAACTGTGATATTGCAGTCGTTGTGAGGCAATAAACGTGATACGCAGCAGTTGTGTTAAGGAATAGAACCGGTTTGGCGGCACGCTGAAATCTTTAAATCAGATGTATCTACATGTGGATTGATGTATCTATATCTTTTTTTGATTCTGGTCTTCAGTGCTCTTACAATAGCTGCCGCGGTAACAAACCGATTCACACCAGTCTGTCTTGGAATATGGACAAGACATAAGGTCTCAGGGATTCTGGTCTCTTTTCTGGGCTCCAGCATAAGCATCTGTAAAATAGAAGTTTCCCTACTTGTAGGTTATGAGGATAAATTTTCTGGATGATGGAGAGTCACAAAAATTCTATAACAGTTACAATCATACCATCCAGGTAGCCTTAGTGATCGTGTTCGATGTGTTCTTTTTTTAATATTTGGGGCTGCTGCTCTCTTATATCAGATCTACAATATTGTACCTGAATCATATTCAGAGTCCCTCTTTCTCCAGCTTGGGAGTATTACCAGGTTCGTAAGTGATTGTCCACTGCTCTTCTCAATGGAATCTATTTTTCTGGCTAACTTGATGCTTTCAAGTTACAGTCCCAAATATAAAAGTGCTTTTTAACGTCTGCTTGTTTGTGCATTCTCAACATTGTTGCCATCCCTGAATATGCCACAGAGAGCTTCATCATCCAGAAAAAAATACATATAAGCTGCAAGTTGTGCCAGGGGAGATTCAGACTTGGCATTAGGAAGAATTTCTTCACTGAAAGGTTGGTCAGGGTCTGGCACAGCTGCCCAGGGAGGTGGTTGAGTCACCATCCCTTGAGGTGTTTAAAAGACAAATAGATGAGTTCCTTAGGGACGTGGTTTAATAGTTGACAGGTAATGTTGGACTCGATCTCAGAGGTCTTTTCCAACCAGATGATTCTATGATTGAAGAGGAAATGAAAGAAATTGTTCAGTGCTGTTTAATATACTCGTAGGTCGTTTCAGTTTTTAGTTAAAAAGGCAAAATTATGGATGCTGTAAGAGAAGACTTTTGAAAGTTATAATGTATAAGGTGAGACAGGTGAGAAAGTAGCGTTAGGACACTCAGAGAGAGTTAAGAAGATTTTTCCGTAAAACACGATAACTGTCTGGAATAGACTGGGGAAGCGGGAGTGGGAAAGTAGGGAAGGTGAATGACCTCTCCTGGTTTTCTTAAATGGAACGGAATGGTCTGAATGGAATCTAGAGGTGTGGAAAGAACTCATAAAAGCTAAAATGCGACGTTACGTAAAACATGACTTTCCATCTTAATATGCTGCACAATAGAAACACGGATAATACAGAGGCTGAACGTACAGTATGGAGTGGATGATTCCAATACTACAATCTTTGGTGAGAAACCACTCCGTAAGGCGTATGTTCTCTTTGAAAGGACTGTGTGTGTCTTCTGTCAGCGCCTTCTAACCAGATCTCTCTTCATGGATCAGGCCTCTAGTTGTAGCGTGTTTGGAGCTCTGAAAACCAAGGTTGACCAAGTTTTTCTCATTTGCATCTGAGCAGTTATTAACGTGGCCTCAGGTCAATTTTGGCCTGAGAGATCAGAGACCTTTATGTTCCTTCTGTACCGCTGGGATGGGGCATCACCTTTACGTTTTCCTTGCACTCCAAGAAAACCTCAAATAGAATTGGTGTCATCACTCACACTTTCTCTGACAGGTTACCAAGGGGACCGTTTCATTAGACATGGTGTTGTAAGCATGTGCAAAGGCCCATTTAGTAGAAACTCACCGTTGAGCAAATTAATTGGTGGAAGAGATTAATATTTATTCTGTTTTCCCAGCACAGCAAAAATGTTAAATATATTTTGTAAAATCCATTAAGTATCAACAAATAGTTTAAACTACAATAAACGTACCCATTTTTAATATGTTCTTTCGTATACATTACCCCCCTCCCAATTATTTTGCGTGTGTGTGTACTCGAAAATAAATATTTTTAAATCATCTTTAGAGGAAAAATCAAACATAATAATATGGAAGAAATTCTTTCGGTGGTAGAAAAAATCCTTTTACCCAGTAAAAGTTAATTTTGTTGCTAATTTTATGAGATCTCTCTTCTTATGTCATACAAGAAAAGACAGAGTAAAAGCAGCTACAAAGCTTCATGCTGTCATCTGAAATCTTTTGATAGTTTCTTTGATGAAGATATTTGCTAAGGATTACAATGAACATTCTTCCTATTCTGTTACATGATTCCGTGGATTCAAGCCTTCTCGGAGCTGCATTTTGCTTTGACCAAGAAATACATCTTGCATATGAAATTTTCAGTAGCTGAATTGGAAATAAGGTAAAAAAGCATCACAGATGGAACTTTAGGAGAGAGGATTCAGCAGCAGGAGATATATTAATGGCTGGTGGATAATTAGCAACAACTTCATGTCTCAGTGTCACTTTTGCCATGGGATTGATGCAATGAGCCTGTTAATACTTGTTCACAGTTGGATTTTAGTAGGTATTTTGCTACAGCTGCAGCTGCAAGTGCTGCAGAGTGAGTGCGCGTGCGGTACCATATATGCACTCTATGTTTGCATTTGGCTCCGGTGTTTCGGCTCTGTGTGAGTTTTATGTTTCTTTTATTGTTTGTTATTTGCCATCCTGGAGTTGGAATATTTCCCATCCTTCCTGCTCACTCTCTGATTTGCTTGGAACAAGTTTCTAATTGTAGGAGAAAAGAGCCAGTTCCTCTGTAAAGAAAGCAGTGGTTGGAGTCGGTGAATATGAATAAGCCTATTGATTCTTCACTATTATATTCCTCTTTTTCTAGCCTTTCTACTATTAGAAAAACATGCAGAAGTGTGACTGATAAGACACACAAAAAAGGTTTTAATAAATACAAGGGAAAACTTCTGTAGATGCGCTAAGAATACTAAAACATTACAAGGGATGGGGGAATTATTTAAGCTATAACACCCCAAACCTTGACGGCGTAAGGTGTGACTATTGCCTGGTCTATTTACAGTATTGAGCAGAACTCTGCGGTGTGTAGAAAAGCCTATACTTCAATTTTTTATGTAGCAGATTCTGAAAAAGAGTAGTGTGTTTTGCAGTTCAGACACATCCTCCTATTCAAAAAGAAAGAAGATGTTAAAAATAAAACCTAAAATACTCTTTTAGTGAAGCTAACCTCTTCTTCTCAAGAAATAAACCTGAAAGAAGCAGCTAAGAAAATAAAATTGTATGAAATGGTGTAAGAGATGTCATATTTAGGATGCTTAAGAAAGATACTGCAAGAGAAATTCCTCTCAATAGTACTCCGAAGTAGAGTTTTAGGCTGCAAAGTATCAAACATCTTCAATTTCTCCATCTCGAAGTATTTCTGTAATTTAAATGACAATGGTATATCAATAATTATAATTTGTTTTAATTTTACGTAAGCTGGAGAAGGAAACACTAAGAGATACTATTTTAAAAATGCTTTAAAGGCAAGAAAATAGAGTTTTTTTAACTCTCCACTAGGCTTACTGCTGATGGGAGCATCAGCTGCTTATGTTGAACGTAAATTATCATCAATTAATTAGATAAGATTCGATCTATCTTTTCCTAAAATTATTGTTTTCCTAAGTTTTACAGGAGATTATAAAAAATAAAGGGCAACTGCGTAACAGACTCCATTGTATGGTAATATAAATGTTTTAGTGTCTACATTTAAGTTCCTTTTCATGAGGATTTCGAACTCAAAAAATAAAACTAATCTTTTGGGATTACATTTTCAGGGAGTGTCAAACTCCTCCACTCATTTCCCCTTTTAGTTCCAACCCTTTGAAAAGAGATGAAGCTCTTCCATAAAGCTGTCCAGAAGGTTTGGGAGAGTTTTCTTTGGTTTCCCACTTTTTGATAGATTTATCAGATACCAGTCTTGTTTTCTAGTATAAAAACATCCTGAATCAAGATGGGCTTGAGCGTTTAATATATTAATGATCTCTTTGGATGGGAAAGGGGAAAAAACATTTTGCGTATGTAAGAACACCTCTTCAGCCAAATTTTCAGAAGGACGTCTAATATATAAAGTTATTGAGCATGCAGGGCTCTGTGGATGAAGAGCTCCCCCGGTATGCGCTGATGGAGGGACTGGAGCTGTTTGTGTCAATGGTTTGCAAATAATGGGTCTCTGGGAGAATTTAAAATTGCAGTTTTCACTCCAGACTGTGGTGCTGTTTAGGATGAGCTGAGTTGCTATGAGGCTTGGCACTCTTCAGTGCACCTTAGGCAGCAGTTCTTATACTTCCATTGAGATTGTAACAGCTGGCCATTACAATCAATCAAGTGGCATTTCAGGGGTATTTTTTCTTTAATATTAAGGAAAAAAAAAAAAAAA
>VWPV01018324.1:0-74558 GCA_013389885.1 Geococcyx californianus | reverse complement strand
TCCAACCTTATGATACTGTGTTAGTAAGCTGAATACTATTCAGGGTACAAACCTTATACAGAGCTGAGATTTTAAAAAATAAAAAATTGATTAGAAAATTATTGCAGGGCAAACTGTAACAGTTGTGAAGCATTCAACCTTTCTCATGCTGTGAGAACAGATTAGTTTGCTCAATTAAAAAAAAACAGTTTAATATGCTCTAAAATACACTGGGAGTGTAGGTCAAAAATAGGGAATACTATGGCTGAACTGCTTCATTTGAACAGACCTGCTGAAACCTTTGATCAGTGTAGTCTCCTCCAGTGCTTTTTCACTATTAATATATTCAGTATGCATTACTGGTTCAAGGTAATTTGGACTACATTTCAGTAAGTGGATTGAACAATATTATCTGATCAATGTTGGATACGATACAAGATGAAGCTCAAAGTTGCAGCTGATCTGATTTTTCTCTGATATGCCAACTCATTTTTACTGTCTTATGAGTGCAGTAGCCAAACCTCCTAAACTTCATTTGGGCATGAAAAGAAAGGAAAGGCACTGACCTAATTGTTCTTAGTAATGTGACAGGAAAACTGTTTTATCACTTTTCCAATCCAGTTAATGTATTTAAATCTGTGAATCAGTGAATTTTTCTCAGGTGTCAACCTGGGGCGTAGTGACCATCTCGCTTTCTCCAGATGAAGTACACTGGGACTGATTTATAATATGTGGGTTTTTAATATGAAAGTGGGTGGTCTTTTGCTGTTGTAAATGGTAGACAGACTTTGTTGTGAGCAGCCTTCTTCAGTAGAGAGAGCTTGATGTTTCTTCCTGGAGATGTGCTCTAATGATTCTTTAACATCTGGGGATGAGGTGATTTCAGCTCGGCTCACCACTTGCAGAAGGTGGTCAGCTTTTTTGCCTATTTTGAGTGTATTTTAAGAAAGGAGCAAGTGAAATAATAGGTGAAAAATGCTGGCTGAAGATAAGACTAAGGTGGTTCTGATGCAGCTAAAAGGTCTTTATTTGCTGATGTGTCACCAGCATTGATGTACTCAGTCTACACATTCAGAATGCTCCTTGATTCCCGGTTTACAGCCTTGCATGAAACAAGTTGTGTTGTTTTTGTAAATTGGCTAGAATAATTAAAACAGTCTCTATTCCACACCGATACAGCCAGACAGGGAAATGATGAGATTGATTAGTAATTTGCTGGTGAATTAAAACTGCTGTTAAATTTTATAGAAGCAAAAGCTTAGTTCTGGTGAAGGCTGGAGAAAACTCAGGGCTGTTCTGATGGCTTGGCCTCTTGCCTCCACAGGTTTCTAGAGTCCCTTTATGCTCAGTGGCTATTTCAGGTCTAGGAGCTTCAAAACTCTTCTACTGATGAAGAGCCCGAGTCCCATAAACAGAAAGAGGCTCACTCTTCACAGGTTTGGTCTTTGACATTTAAATATGTTTTAGTCCGAGGGGTGCACTGCTGTAGTGCTCTGTGGTCAAGTCTACTTGAGTTGTGCTTTGACCTGAGCTAGCACAGAAAACAGCATTTTACTTAAATACCTTCCGAGCAATCGTGGTGGTTATCCACAGTCCCCAGGCTAAGCTGGTACCTCAGTGGCTACGAGATGATGCTGCTTGCGCTATTTCTGCTTTCTGCAAGTCCTAAATGATCTCTCTAATCTTCTGCTCTGCCGTGCCTGTTACCTAGAAAGAAGCTCTTGAGATGTGTGAGAGCTGGTGAGTGCCAGCGTTACTGCCCAGGGCTCCTGCTCTTCTGTTGCCCTTCCATCTACCCTAGCGCGAGGATGGAAAATAGGGGAAGCTTCTAACCTGCTTGTGTAGATTTTGCCTTTATAGAGTTCTAGTAGGATTTCTCATAGCTGGAATATGATGGCAAAACCCTGCTCTCTTGAAAAGAATTTGTTGCTGGTTTTGTTCATGGTGCTGTACGTACAGCTTAAACAATCCTGGATTTAAAAGTCCATTAGCGCATTGCCCTCTGGATCGATCGTGTAATAAGGGTGTGAAGGAAACCTATTGTAATTTTACAAGTCTGGAGGCTGGAAAAACTACACCTCAAACACTTGTTCCATGATTTAATTTTTAAAATGGAACTTGTTCCGTGATTGAATTTTGAAAATTGAGAAAAAGAAAGATGGAGATGGGATAAAGAATAAACGCAACGACGCACCATTTCTGTGGGGCTGCTCTCCAAGTAGAATTTTGTTTCACACTTTTTATATAAAAAGTCTGTTAAGGCCTGGTAAACGTATTTGCTAATTTTGACATATGATAAGTAAGGTTGCACGCTCCCCAGGCCAGAAATTATATATTATGCTCCTTGATCAGTTTTTCTTTCTAGGAGGTAATGTTATTTAAATAAGTGGCACTTGAAAGCTGCCGGTGAGACAGTCTGTGGTCCATGAGGCAATTACTGTATCACTAACAAAACCAGGTCTTCTAACAATATAAAACATGTATTTGAGGAAGCAACACAATAAGAAAGGGGCTTTTGATTTTTTTGATATGCAGAACAGATCTCTTATGTAAAAAAAACAAAACCCAAACAAAATACCCTAGCTCAAAGTATTGCTGTTTTGGTGAGCAGGGTGTATTTTTTGCTGCTGCTTTTTACCCTGGACCTGATGTTACATCAATGTGTTTAACAGAGCCCTCCTGCCGCCGCTGTTATTGCAAGCAATGTTGCATTCTGTTTGTTTTTAAATTTAATTCACAACAGTGCCCGTGTGTGCCCCAGGAGGGGAAGCCCAGCACTTGCAGATGGGCAGGACCTGATAAAACAGTAAGAGGTGAGGAGGAAAGCCTGCTCCCCAGCCTGCTCGCCAGCTGGGGCTGAGGTGAGAAATAAAACAGGATTTGATGCCAAGCCCACAAAAGAGTGTGTGTGCCATGCCTGTGACAGTCTTTAGCTTTTTCATGTTACTCTGGGCCATGCGAATGTTGGTATAAATAAAATTACTTTGACAATTTCTCATCAAAACTGCCTTTTTTTTTTTTTTCCCCCATCCTTTCAGAAAATGCTTATTGGAATAGCTTTGTATGGGATATTCTTGCCTCTGTCCCAAGGAAATACTGGCAGATTGTCCTAGTCTGAAAATGCACGAGCTATGCTGAATGAAAAATTATACACTTCAAATACTAGATCTGCTGTGAGCTCATTGTTTCCAGACAATTGCTGGACATGGAGAGAAAGAACAAATGAACCAGATTAGTGTTAGTGGTTTTCCATAACACCTGGAATTTGCTTGGCAGGTTTCTCTTTCCAGTAAGTTCTCCATCCCTCTTGTGGGTGGTTTTTTTTTTTTTTTTTAACTCCTAGCTCCTCTTTCCCAAGGAAGAGAGGCAGCTTCCTACGCTCCTCTCTGGAAACCACCTCTTCTCCTGGCACTGCAACGATATGTGTTGAGTGGGGGGGCGCGTGTGTGTTGAAGAGCTGGTGAATTGGCTGTGGGGAGAGGGACTTGAGCTGAATTCCACATTTCGGATGAGAAACAGCCTATCACAAGGCTGGAAGAGACCTTTGAGATCATTGAGTCCAACCTATGACCCAACAATGTTCAGCTGTAGGCAGTGCGTGTGCATGTATCAAAACTAAAAAAAGGTAGTCTACACTGTGGTTATTTTTCTTTCCTTGCTGTGAAGTGCATAAATATTGTAGTTCTTAATTTTCTCTGTAGGTGTAGTTTTGACAGCTTATTTCCATTTGACCACTTTTTCTGTTGTTTGGGGAAAAAAAACAATCGTGCTTTTATCTGCAGATATGAATAATTAATCATTTTCCGTTGGCATTAAATTTTCACTAATACCACAATATGAGTTTGAAAACATCATCTCTGCCTTTGGTTGTCCTAGCACATTTATTTAGTGAAGCTACTCTGCTGGAGGGCCTGCATCTCTGCTTCCATGTGCCCTTGCTTCCAGTAAGTCACGTGTACCACTTCACTACGTGGAGGTACCATGTGTCTGTCTCATCTGTACACCTTAATATTACTCATGTAGGATTTTTTGTTGTTTTACCCTAGTTTACTTGCAACCTTTTCTGCTTTCCAAAAGGGTGATTGCTTTTTCCAATTGTTCTTCTGCTGGTTGATTGCAGAGATGTGGATAGGAACAAAATGCTCTGCTCACTTCAGTAATAGGTTATTTGTGAGACCTTGCATGAATCCACCAAACAGAAAATTTCCTTCTCCTTGCTCATCTCACCTCGTATATTTTTAATATATTGAGTGATATATCACAGTATCATAAGGTTGGAAAAGACCTCTGAGATCANATTCCAGTGAACAATCACCCTCTTGCTGAAGAACTTCTTCCTAATGTTAAGCCTGGTGAAACCCTAATCAGGGACAGTGTGTGTGTGTATATATATATGTATGTATATGTATATATGTATGTATTTCTTTAATCTGCTACCCAATGGGTTCTGCAAACAGAAGCTCTTCCCTCTTATGTTATTAAGGTACCAAAGCTCCCTCCATCTCTATTTGGCCAAATAAGCAAGAGGTCAGAATTGTGAGGCTTGTAAGTCTGGCTTTCCTGTTTTTTGATGAGATGTGTATGATGAAATTCAAGGTATCACAGTATTGTAAAGGTTGGAAGAGACCTTTGAGATCATCGAGTCCAACCTATCCAACCTGCATAGATATGAAAAGGAGGAACAAGGGAGTTAATGTATATGCCCACATAGTCTTAATTCTGGGTCCTGGCACTGCAACGAGCAGTTTTCTCACTTGATTTTTAACTCTGTTACACAGAAGTTATCTTTCCTCTCACCAAGCTTTCTATCCCATCATAGGAGGGAACACCATCTCCACTTAACTCTGCCCTCTTTGTCTTTTGCATGGCCATTCCTCTCATCCCTTCCACAAAATGTGATGCTTTGCTGCCTGTCTTGAATCATAGACATCGTGTCCCTCTGCCACTGCTGCCAGTGCCTCTGGCCAAAGCCTTCCTCACTTATGACAAGTGTAGCCTATGAAACACAGTACTGAAAAAAACTTTCTGGTCTTTTTTGAAAACACCTCCAAAAAATGTTAATCATATATAGAGGGTATCTCCTCATCTCCACCCCATGAAATCACCGTTCCTCTGTTTCTTCGCAATACGGCAAAGCTTTATGCAATCTTCCTGCTGCTTTACACCTACACCCTGCCCACTGCATGCAGCCGACCTGCTTGCAGATAATTAATTTTGGNTAATGTCAAGCCTAAACCTCCCCTGGTGAAGCTTGAGACCGTGTCCTCTCGTTCTGTCACCGGTCACCTGAGAGAAGAGCCCCACTCCTGCCTCACTACAGCCTCCCTTCAGGCAGTTGTAGAGGGCAATAAGCTTCAGAGCTGGCTGTGAGAGTGCTGCACGGGGCTGCTGTGTGTGTCTTGGCCCTGTGTCTTCATGCTTTTGGTCCAAGTTCCTCTGCATGTGTCTTGTCTGCCAGGTGGAAGGTATGGTGGGTGCTTCTCTCTTTGAAGTGACAGCATTCAGCGGGAAGAAAACTTGACTGAGGAGTACGGAACAGTTTTATGCACTAATCTCACTAACCTGTGCCTTTGGAAAACCTTTCCAAAGGGGAGTGAGAGGGACAAGAATCCACTGAAAGAACAGAACTAAAAGAACCTGGCCTGACTAAGAACTTTTCCATTAGTGTCATTTAACCCTTCTTTAATACATTTGTCAATAAACACATGTGCACTATAAATAACAAAACCTGTGAGTCTTCCATGGTGTTTCTAATAGAAATAAATGTTGTGCAAAAGGCTCTTAAAATGGGAGATTAACCTTTATTGCCCCCTTGGAGAAAATTATTGTAAACATGCAGTCATAAAACATGTAAATAGTACATTGCCCTATTTCTACACTCCTCTTGAGCTGTCTAGTTTTCTGTTAAAGTTATATAAATATCTTTGAGTATCCTGTTCCTGCATACATTCTTAGTAGTCTTTCCTGGAGCAAAACCCATTTTGTCTCACAGTCGTTACCTTTATAACATTTGAAATTGTATTTTGTGTTTTCTGAAAAAAAGCCAACATGTTTGATAGCATGTGCTTAATAGTAAAAAAAATCATCAGCTATGGACGTCTGGTTAAGTGGAATTCAAAAGAAATAGCTTTTAGTCATTGACCAAATTTTTCAAACTATTTTGTTCCTTTAAATTGGGAGTGAAAGAGGCATGAGATACTCTGAATGCTGGGGGGGGTGGTGTTCTTATTTCTTTTTTTGGACAGTAGGTATTTATTCAGTTCCTAAACTGGTGCTTCTCTTACCTCAGACCCGATCCAAGTATTTCTTCAAGGGGTAAGCCTACCAAACAGTCTGACTCAGGCAATGGAACATCCAGCAACCACTCATCTTTCAATTTTGTTATTGCACAGGTTTAGCAGTGTTGCACTGCTTACATTAAAAATTTTAGGGATTTGGAATATTTTAAAGTTTATAAAATAATAAGAGTCCTAGAACCAGAAGTAGAGTGATGTAGATTCTACGTCACATGAAGCAAAAACCCAGAGTTAAATTAGGCATGAAGAATAGCATGAGAACAGTAACCAATTCATCTTTGTGCACCTAAAATAACACAACTCCCTTGCTGTGCTATGGGAGTGTGCGCACAGGAATTAAGAAGCTGCCTGTCCCAGAGCACATCGCTCCTAAATGCCAATTGTTCAGATGATGGATTAGATTTAAACAGGTAAAGGTGGTGTTATGTGAAGCTGTAATTTCCTATAGTCAAGAAGCATATAGTTGTCTGAAGCAAACCTCTCTAGGTGTCCCTCTTGTGATGCGCTGGAGGTTCTGGGATCCTGCAGGACACTGCTGTCATCTGCAGGCAGTGCTGGCTCAGGCTTTGAGAAGTTGTGAGGGGCTGGTTTAACCCTGACAACGAGCTAGAGCTGAACGGGGTAGGTTTCCTTTTGCAGTTAGTGCAAGGCACGTGAGGAGATAAATGTGTGCAAAGGAGGACTTTGTCAGACCTCAAGCAACTGGATAGGAAGGCTGAAATGCCCATTAAAATCCCAGAAGATGACAGAATAACGGTTAATATTTCAGAAGTGTATGTCTTACTGGTTCATACAAACTCAGATGCTGTGGGATCATCCTGTGTGATAGAGAAAGCTGAGGCTTTTGTCTGGATTTATTAACCTGGACTGCTTACAGAAGAGTTCAAAAATCTGTCTCGATGTCTAAACATAACTGAGGACAGACACCTAACAGCTCATAGCCTGCTGTAATCAGCCTTGCGCGTCGTAAAACATAAAACGGAATCCTTTCTCTTAAAGCGGTTAAGTCTAGATCAAAGGTAGAGGATTATGCAGCATCCTTGGTTTAAGAAAGTGCAATTCGAGAGGTTAAAACTGCGAACACTAATGCTTTATGCTTCGTCTTCTCTACTTCATTTCTGTTATGTGGAAACATTAGTATTTACACCCAGCTGTGCCAAACTTCACTGAGCTCAGATGGAAAAAAACCATGAAGGAGCCCTTAAACTGTGGGTTTATATTTTAACTTTTTACCCACGTAGAAGTGGCATCGTGTTACTTGATGTTTCTAAACACTGGATGTTCGCAGACTTGCAGTCTCTTACATCGTTTTAAACAGCAAGGTGCTACATACACCTATCAGTCCTGTGAATATGCCCCAGGTATGAAAAAGCATGCAGTGGATCTTTTGGTGCAGGTGTCAGTAGTGAAAGTGGTGATCGGGTATGAACAAAGGCCAGATGCTCGGTATCCTCTTCAAATCCTTGCCAATTTCATGCTCTGCATGATTCCCAAGACCACAGGATTAGATGGAACATAAATATGGTACAATTTCCATGTACATTTTATCCATAGTTATGGAGATTTTTACAACTCAAAACTAACCAGCCTGCATTTCAAGTTTCATGGGATGTTTGAAAGAGCAGCAAAGAGAACTACTTTCCTGCTCTGGGAATGATTTTGACTGCACTGTTGAGATTTGGAGATGATGGAACGTGGGTTTGCCCTTTAAACAAAGTCATTCTTCAGAGTACAAGTACATTACCAGGAACACCTCCTCTTCAGTCCTTTGATTCTCTGTAGTTATCTGTACTTCTTCAAGATTTATGGTGCCTTCTCTAATGAGAGCAATCTTCTATAATATATGCAGCCTTTGTACTTTGTAGACTAGAGCCCAGTGCAGCTCTTACTCTTTGAAAAATGCTTTCGTGTCTGCCTGCCTCTTTCAGATCTTGGGCTTTCAAAGCGTGAAGACCTATACTTTTACAACCAAAAACTATTATTCTTTCCTGATGAAGATCTGCTAAGCTGAAAGAGTTCATTGTGAATCAGATCCAGTACGTAAATATGTATATACACATACACCTTCTATTAATGATACTATGGAAACTATGCAGGCAATCTGTTGATACACTGATAAATGTAAAGACTACATGAATAATAGCTTTGACGTTTGGTATTATGGCTGATTAGGGCTATCCTCTGGGATGACTCATTTTTATAAAGCCCTAATTGTTACAAGCTACAGTGGTGTCTGAGACAGCTTGGCATAATTACCTGGTGTTTCCTTCAAGAAAATATAAAGCCTGCCTTTGTCGAGCAATTGCTGAACAGTTACGTGTTTATATGATACAAAATAGAAATGATGCCCTAATATTTTCTCTTTGTGTCTGACTGCCCACCCCAGCGATCAGTTTGAGTTTTGTGGTGGATTGTTTTTCCAATTCGCGTATAAAATGACTCTCAACGGTGTTTTATTGGTAAAATACGCTGTACTGATGCTGCTGAGTTGGCCCCACACAATTTAGCAATGAAGATTTAGACCTGCAAGACTAAGTACTCTCCCCTGTAATTCAGTGACTGCTGGTTAGCAGAGCGTCGGAGTCGGATGCCGTCAAGACTTGTTCCACAAAATGCACGCTCTTCTTTTTGTGCTGTGCTCACAATAATTGAAATTTCCACTGCCTTTGAAAGAAGTCTTCATTGCTTTATTTGATATTTCGGTGGCTCTCCTTGATAAGTGTCTGATGCAGCTCTTGATTGTTGTGTATGTCATTTGTTGGGATTTTTTTAAGGGGGAAAAGGGTGGTTCTTGTGTTACGAGTGGGCATAGAGAGAGAGATTAATCCAATTTTTATAGGAAGTTTAGAAATAGAGGAGGCTTCCCAGGTCTCAGCCAGTGTTTTCTCAAATGTTTTTGCTCTTCAATCAGGAACGCTTTCTTTCGCAGAAGGAAGTTTGATTCTGTCTTGCATAACTCGAGTTATAAACTCACATGGGAGTAAAACACTATTACAGAGGAGTAAAGAAGTTTATTCTTTGAGTAGAAAAATAGCAAAAAAGACAAGATATGCAGTTCATGAGTCAGAGTATTTGTCTGTGGGGTGTCATGTGGGTTATCTCAAGGGTGGGTTATGAGGAGACTGAATGGGATTTCTGGTTGGAGTGACCGTATCCGGTTAGAGACAAATGTCCCTGAAAACACAACTGGAAGCATCTTCTCTCCCTGAGAAAGAATTCCATGGGCTCCATGAGATTTTGCTCCAGCTAACCTTTAATTTGGGAATGCCATATGGCATGCTGCCTTAAAAGCTGATGACTCCTGCCATACGCAGCAGATTTTGGAAAACGATTTTCACTAAGTGAGCAAGAGATGGAGCACTGCGTATTCCTGAAGCACCCAGTGCTTTTACAGAAACATACTGGGGCAAACAATAAGCGTTGCTCAACCACTGGTTTAGTGGTTTTTGCACTAAATATATCAATACCACAATCTGGCGCACTGAAATTGTCTTACAGCTTATTTGTACATTCTTTTACGTAGGTTAATGTGTTCGTCTCACAAGGTGCCGTGTTTTGACCAGAGAGCTGAACCTGGTAAAATAGGATTGTGGTGTAATTTATGAAATGCTGCACAGTTGTCTTGCTTTGCTTTCTGGTCTTAGATCTGTGCAATAAAAGGGTAACAGGAATGTTGCTCTTGTAGGTAGGATTTTGCTGCCCTGTTCAGTCCGTTTCACACTGCTGAGCCACTGGAATAAAAAATTGCAGCTCCAATTGCATTCTAAAAAACTTTATTGCTGCATGCATTGTATCAAGTTTGACTCGTGGGCTTTTTAGGTCTGACTGATTATTTTCAAGCAGTCAGTCTCAAGATGTTTGTCTAATCTGAGCTTCCAAAGCTTCTGAGATTCACCTCACTAAGCTATGCTGTTCCTCTTGAGTCTGGTATTTTTAAGGGCGTGCTAAATACCCCACGTTGATTAATGTCCTCATAATGTAAACTTATTCAATAAATGTTCATTGCTCTCTATTCTAATCACTCCACGTCGTGCCAAAAATCCCCTTTTAAAGTGTTTCTTCATCAGTTATTGATGAATAGGGTTCTTAAACTGTGAAATAGCTCTCCCAGACTGTCATTCTGGTTCTGTTCCAGCTTTAACATATTTTTGGTTTGGAATAATTTCGATTATCCAACATCTTTAAAAAGAAATTGGACCTGACCTGAGCCTGGCATTTGTTGCCGTTGCTCTTGTCTCTTTGAATTGTATCCAATTCAAAACCAAGCAACTACAGAGGACATTGGCAAGTGCAGAAAAATATATTCAAATAATTCAATGTTATGCCTGGTATTTCGTAATTATAATATTTCAAAATCCCCTGGTATAAACTCTCAGACTAATGAGTAATTTCTCATAATTAGTAAATAGTCCAGTGGAAAAAGAGGGTTTCTTTTTGTGCTAACAGAATAAAGGGAAGGAAACAAACTGTCTTGATTCTTATCCTGCGGGTAAGATTGTCTTTACTATGAATCAATTTAATTTATTTTATTATTAGCTGTGACAGGTTTAAGAGCAACAAACGTTGATAGCCCCAGCCTGCCTGTTCACACTTTATAATCACTACATGTTATTCCCTTAATAATTGCTCCTATGAATAGCAGTGTCCACGTCCTTGTAGCAAGAAATCCTTTGCAGATGAAAGAACGAGGCAATATATCCTCACGTGCTGTGACTGGCGGTAAAAGATAAGATCAGTCTTAAATACCTACCCTCTGAATTGTATTTATTCTCTCATCTACCATGGGAGAAAGGAAAAAAGTAGACTAGAAGAAGGGAAAATTACTTTTCTACTGTTGACTGAATCATCTCTTTTCAGTGTTTATAAAAATATAATGTGGTTATTTCAAATTAAAAGGAAATCAGTTTTCTCGTTGGGCGTTGTGAGACATTAAAAGTTTACTGAAATGGCATTCAGGGTGGTTCAGCGAGGCTTACTTTTAAAATCTGTTTGTTTACTATTTACTCCAAATAAATAATAAATAAATAATCCCATCAGTTTAAACATAATGGAACAGTTGGGTGTTATGGCCATCTTATTCCATGAACTTTTAAGGGAGAGAGACTTCGTAATTAGTTTTCTAGCAATGCTAGCAGCCCTCTAGGAAGGATGGACTTTAATTCAGGTTTAAGCTGCTGCTTCCAGTGCTAATATATAACAGCATGGATGCCTGGTTTAGATATTCATACTCTCCTAAACATCTCTTTTTTTTCTTTCATATTTTTCAAATCCATTTTCTTTAAAGCTTATTTTCACGTTTTTCTAATTGGTTAAACTGTAGTTGTAATCATCAAGGTAGCCATACTTTGGGGGGGTTTTGTGTGTTTTTCATGAACATTTCCTTTCGTATTTTACTCTTTCCTAAATTTATCTATAAATTTCTAACTTTGTGTGTGTTGTATAATTGTTTCAGTGGACTATAATCCACAAATGCCTGGATCAGTCATTTACCTCAGTTTTCATAATTCTTTCTTGTCTCACTCTTCAAGTGGGAATTATTCCACCCCCTGTTTTGTTCCAGTAAAAGCTGCTTTTCTAAGGGATGGTTACAAATGCCTTCAGTCTAGCTATGATATATTATCTGTTATTTTCTCCTCGATACTATTCAGTTGCTCCTGCAGGCTGAATGTTGGGTGAAGTGTAATTACGTGAGAAATACTTCGCCTTGTAACACAGTTCCCCATACCCAGCAAGTGCACTTAACTGGGTGTCACTGTTGCAGCAGGGAGCAGGATCCCACCGCGCTGGAGAATCTGGAGAAGCCACTCTTGTTTGCCCAGCATCGCCTGGAAGCTGGGAGGGGCTTCATGGTGCTATAACCTCCCAAGATGCAAAATCACACGTGTGGTTGCTATTGAAAAAGGGAGCATGAGTAGACGATTGAATTTAGTTTGGTCACAGGTGTCAAAGATATAGTCTTCGTTTCATCTTTCTTATTGAGCAAGAACTGGTTGAGGTGATTTTGGTGGCCTGTGGTACTTTCCCATGACAGAGGTAAATGTTTTAGTGAAAGTAAAAGGGTCATCTCAGACCTGGGTGACGCAAACGTGAGTAATAGTTGCTCAGATATTGTACAATGCAACTTGACAAAGAAGACTCTATTTGCCTGTTCCTTAAGCAGCAAACAACCAAAACTTAGAAGCTTTTTCTTGGACTTCAACATAGAGATGAGTATAGTAGAGGCAGTTTGTGTTGTGGGTCGGGAGGGCTCTGGTCGTATGATAATGACCGATACACGAGCTGGTGTTTCATATGTTCTCTACATCAACAGCTAAACTGAGCCAAGAGCCCCTAAATATGGTGTAATATGCTCTCTGTCATCTCCTCACAGATATGTGAGACAGAAAGCTTGGCTTGGGCGTATGGGTACCAGACCTCTATAAA
Organism: Geococcyx californianus; assembly: GCA_013389885.1. Lineage (NCBI taxonomy): Eukaryota > Metazoa > Chordata > Aves > Cuculiformes > Neomorphidae > Geococcyx > Geococcyx californianus. Next base: position 61,860 of record VWPV01018324.1, on the reverse strand, counting down.
AACAGGAACAGCCCTCGGTTTTGTATCTGCTGCCCAGGAGAAGAGGGCAGGGAGGAGCCGTGCTCGGCATTTGCTCCCAGTGCACGGGGTGGATGCCAGCAGCTTCCCGGCGAGGCTGGTCTGTTCCGTGTGGCGTGCTGGCTGCTGCCTGCGACAGCACGAGAGAGACCTGGGAGCGCTGGCTGATGGTGGCGAATTAACTGCCTCAGTTCAGCCCTTTTTAAGGTTTGGTAGGCAGATTGTAGGGCAAGCAGCGTGGCTCGCTCTGTACTTCACAAAGATAAACCATTCCCTACCCCTTCCCTCCTTTTCCAGAGACCTGCCAGTCACGTGGAACAAATGTTTCTTCCCCAGACGCTTCCTTCTCCTTTGCTGTCAGTCTGCTCTGGTCCCTGCTCTGGCTTGTCCTGTGCATCATCCAAACCTCCCGTTGACTTGCAGTAAGCGAAAGTCTTACTCCTGCCTCCAACGGAACCACGGTTCAGGATTTTTTTATTTTTGTTGCCCCTGTGTGTTTTATTTAATGTGATTTTTACCTGACACAAGCATTCTTCTCTCAGGTGACCGGTGACAGAACGAGAGGACACGGTCTCAAGCTTCGCCAGGGGAGGTTTAGGCTTGACATTAGGAAGAAGTTCTTCACTGAGAGGGTGATTGTTCATTGGAATGCTCTGCCTAGGGAGGTGGTGGAGTCACCATCCCTGGAGGTGTTCAAAGAGAATTTGGATGAGGCACTTAGTGCCATGGTGTAGCTGACAAGTAGGAGTAGGTGTAGGTAGTAGGTGTAGGTGTTGGGCCATAGGTTGGACTCGATGATCTCAAAGGTCTCTTCCAACCTTACAATACTGTGATTCTGTGATTTTCCTTTCCCACATAACAGTAACACATGGACAAAGGCAGCTAAAACCATAAAAGCAGGAAAATGCCCATGAGGACCAGCGTGTTTGGTGATGTTACCCATGGTTTGCCTCTGCAGCCCATGGCAGTGCCGTAAAAAATTTTACAGAGGAGAAGTGTGTGAGAGTTCAAGCTTCTATCTGCCTTCCTCTATTTTTCAGGTTTGATCAGGTAATTAAGTAGTGACAGCAGGATTTATTCAGTCAGTGCTTGCTTTTTTTTTTTTTTTTTTTATGTGTGAGTTGATATCCTCTAGGTTTAAACCACAGTTTTACAAACAGAATTACGCAGCTAAGTGGAACAATATGTAGAAAATCACAGCTAATAGAATAAGGAGTCCTCCCTCTCCTTTTTAAGTAAAAAATGGTCACAAGGCACTTAAGTACTGAACGCAGACAAGCGTGGAAAATATCTACTAGTATAACACTAGCATTATAAAATATTATTTTTAAGGCACTTTATTTATTAGAGCGAATATATATAAGTGATATTGCTGTATGTAATTCTTTCAGATTTGAACACCTGGTTTCAACTTTTAAAGGTTTTATATAGTGAATTTATGGGATACCAGAGGTATGTGTATCTAATTTACTCTGCACAGCAAAACTATAAGCCCTGAACTTCCTCAGTGGTTTGGTGTTTTTAATAAGAGATGAGAAGCATTTTACAGGATCATTTCATGTGCTGCATGGGCTTTTTAATAGGAGTTAAAGAAAAGCATTGTAGAAGAACTGTATATTTTACAGATTTAGTGTACTTGTAGGATCCTTGTGAGGACAGATGGTACTCACTGCTCTCATAACAATGTATTATAGTTATGGGTAAAAATAACAAGCAGCTCTTCTAGGTTTTTAAGTATTTAAACAAAAATTAAATTGTGCATTCAGTCCATTTGCCTGTTATATTTTTATAGTACTAATGATTAGATTTCAAATTCTTTCTATATAATTAAATAATGAAATACTACCCTGTTTTTAAAAAGCAAAATGAATACTATAAACAGCAGTGTCTATACTTACTTTTTAGAACTCTTGAGAAAACTCATTGAAAACAAGTCAATAGAATAATTGTGCGTTTAATTGCGAATCTGTTTTATGTTTTATTAAATGCTCAGTGTTGTTTTCCTAATTCACTTATGTGGTAATGGATAATCAAGTAATGATCAGTGGCTTGTAATTTAAAAATAGGTTCTTTCTATGAAACCTTGAAAGCTAAACAGGACATGTCATCTGGATGGACAGAACGTGAATATACATAACCTTTTCTTCCCAGGAAACTGTAATTATTGTGTTTGGTAGCTGTAATTTTACTAAACACTTTACCAAGTGATTTCTTTCCAGCCTGCTGTTCTCAGGACTTCTGAAAATTGACTTCTGGAACAGAAACTGGCCTTGAAGTCTACTTTAAAGAATATTTTTATTTTCCTTTCTTTGTAGCACTCCTATGGGTGTAGAACTGAAAATACTGCAATCTAACCCATTTAGCTTCTAAGATAGTGGGGGGGGACACAGAGGGGTGACAATTCTGATTGTTTAGAAAACAAAATGGTTGTTTGAGCACGGATTTCTCTGCATGGCCAAGTTCTGTGTTCAAAACAGGACATTAAACGCCATCTAGAAAAGGGTTGAGGGACCACGACTCATCTCAGACCTGGTAGGTGGAGAGTGTGGAATAAGAAGCCCGTAGTGAACAGCAGGATGTAAGATCAAGAAAACAACAGGAGTGAAAGCTTATACTGTTGCCTCTGTGCTAAAGTCTTTGAGGAGTAATTAAGTTTTCCAAGCATTAGAAAGTAGAGGTTTGCAGTGTTTTTATTGGATAAGTGACTCTGCTGTATGTTGCCGTTTCCAGGCTTGGTGAACCAGATGTGCCTGTGACAAGCTCGTGTTTCCTTGCTTGCTTGTGTTGATGTGGTTCTGTTGGTGTAACCGGATATCTAGCAATAAAAAGAATAACGTGTTCTCAAATAGGCCAGACAACTGGCAAAGGCATTTGAGATAAAAGCAAGGCTTGAGCGTAAAATTTTCTGTCATAGACAGATTTCCTCCCGAAGTCCTAACAACGAAGCTTTAAATGAGCAGCCTATGATCTATTTGCTCAGAAAAAGTGAAATTAGGAGTCTGCTTTTAAGAACTGACCAAGTGTTATTTTAGTTTATCAGTTCCTCAGGTATTCACGTGCGCTAGTAGAGGAAATAATGCACAGCGTGTAAATTGAAGCACAAATTTCATTTCTAGTCTGTCTAGTAGTTTTGTTTTCCCCAAGGTTAGAGCTGATTTGCTGAGCCTGAGAACTGGTACCCAAGGCTTCACCCTGCATAGCAAAATTTTAGCTTACCTTGAGAAAGAGGATATTGTTTAACAGCAGCGTCGAAATACTTCACCACACACAAAGCCATCAGGGACAGCTAAACTCATCAGAGGCGGGGACTGACAATCTGCAGAATCTTCCAGATGCATGGGATGACAAGCTAGCCACGGCATGGTTGAGTTTGAAGATGTGTTGGCCATCCCTGTGTTTAAACAAGGAAAAAGAAGAAAGTATCTGTGGCAAAATTCTGGTTTCCTTCCAGGTGTGTAACATAGCCAGGGGCATCGTGACCAGATGGGCAAGGGAAGGATGACTGCTCTGTAACTTGCGGGTAACGGTGTTTATGTACCGATGGCTGCTTGTAGAAGTGACCCAGTACGTCTTAGTGTTCACCTGTGCCTTTTCCAAGCGACAAATTTCATTATTTTAAGGAGGCTTAGAAAAACAATACTTCTCTTAGGTTAACCAGATGTTGTGTGGCCAATGAAAGGGCTCCAGAAATGGCTCGTAAACAGGATGAAAGAGGGTCGTAGGGTTGAAGCCCTTGGCTGTGAAGCCTATTGATGCCCATTGGAATGGGCTGGGAAACACATTGAGAGTGGCTGAAGTCCTTTCCTTGGCTGATTGTGGGGCACTTAGAGATGCCTTTACATCCTCATTGAAGGGCTTCAAAAATATTTGAGGAACACGGGTTTATAAGTAGGATGGCAGCAGGGTGCCTCTACAGGTTGTATTAAATTTGAAACTATTCCCTTAAGTGGTCGGATGCTCCCGCTTTCATCTTTGCTCAGTGGGAGGAAACAGAGGCATTACTTCTAAAGTTCAACCTCTCTCTTTCTGAGAATTCAAAGGTATAGAGAAGAAAACAGAACATTACTAATTGTGACGGGAATGAGCTGGAGATAATTCCAATTTCCTGAAGTATTTGTGTCTCCAGTCTTTAAATATAAGGATTGTAACAATGAGACTCTAAAATGCATTTTGGGGGAAGGGAGGGGGAACCAAAACAAATTACTACAGTGTAAAAGATGAAGATTTTCAGTAGGCAACTTAAAAATATGCCAGTGACACTAAAATTCTCAGAATAATCTATTTTCTTTCCAGGGTTCAGGGCCTTATTGCAGAAGATGGCAACACATGTTTACCATTAATTGAATTATAACTGTAAAAGTCCAGGTGCTTTCAATCTGTGACAGGGTAACTCGGTTCCTCCTAGTTATAATATTAAATAATTGTATTTTACTTCACAGTTAAGTAATCACTATTCAGAAATGGCAGATGCAATGGAATATAGAAAAATTCAAAAGAGGGGGATGTACAAGCCAACAGCAGCTGATTTAGAACATCCAGTGTCTGGAAACAAATGTAACAGACCAGGTTTTGGGGTTGAATTGGGAGGGGGACCCTGGGAATGTAGCTTTGCTACAAAAGTGTGTGTTCAAGATATATTGAAAATTGGGAAGGTGTAACTCAAAAATTTTGAAATGAGCCAAGCTTTTCTAGGTCAGATATGACAATAGTTTTGGATAGTTGATTTAAAACCAAGGTGGATGTGCTGGCACTTGGAAAACTGCAGTTCAGTCAGTCCTGGGCCCATTTGCGTTCTTCCATGAAACAAACTTACTCTGAGCAGCAAAGCTCCACCGACCTTCCTTCTCAGAAGGCAAACCCGGCTGATGAAAGGGAAAGGAAATAGTTTAGAATGGGACAAATTAAATCACAATCAGTGTTTTACAGCACAGTTGCTGGTAGAGCGTCGCAGAGCAAGGAGCATGATTTAGACTGCAATTTTGATTTTTTTTTCTGGAAACTTGGCTAAAAATAGAGAAAGCTTTTTTTTTTTTTTTTTTTTTTTTTAGTGTTCTAACAAAGGAGCATGAGCCCCCAAAACTGGAGATTATTATTATTCTATAATCAGATTATTGACTGGTGGGAAGATGCTGGAAACTGTTTAAAGCCATGAGGTTTTAGTGCTTATATTCTTCCGAAGATTGACTTCTCTACAGCTTTGTTGCCCTCTCATAACTAAAATACAAAGGAAAAATATTGTTATATTGTAATGCAAGTATATAATGCCATTCAGACTCATAAAAATAGCAGAAAACTTCTATTATTTCTTGCACCGTGGCTAAGATGGAACATTTTGGGCAGCAAAGGAAGAGTGCTGTTAGAAAATACCATGGCAGGCTTTAACTTGTTTGTGGCACCTGCAGAGCAGCCTGTCTGTCTCTGGCTTTTAAAGATTTTGAACTGTTTATTTTAATGGTGTTTCTTGTGCTTCTTTCAGCCTTGCAAGCCATGTGAGCTAAGGGTAAGTAAATGATAGGTTCTGTATTTGAACTGTCATTGTGGCTTAGGGTTTTGTTTTCTTTTAACCTACACCTTCAAAGGGAGGAAATACCAGAAGCCTTGCAATATAATATGCATAGCTGACCTTTTGAGTTCCAGATTGCATCAGGAAGGAGGAAAGTACTTCAAGGCACAAAAGCAGAAGGTTAGAACAAGGTTTAGCAATTCCAGTGCTTTGAATCACTGGAAACAACAAATACTGTAGAGATAATTGTACAGAGTTGCAAGCAAAGATGGAAGCAAAGAGCAAATATATCCTGAACCGTTAAACTACTGGAGTAATGCGTTCAGCATCACTAACTTTTTCATTTGTATTGAAGTGCAAAGATGAGCACCACAGGAGTAAATGCCAGCTGTGACAAAATGCAGAAATTAATACCGAACGGTATCATCCAAAGCTGTTAAAAGGGAATCAAACACGGCTACAGCATTCGCTGTGTCCAATTCGCTGGCATGCCCTGTTTCTGATAAGCAATTTAGATGCATCTCCTTTGTCCTGCATAGGACAAAGAGTAATAAATTTTGCCCTCCAAGTTTGGAAGTTGTGTGTGAAAAATAGGAATTGTTGTCTGTCCCTTTCCTTCTTTTCTTTTTTTTTTATAACTGTAGGAATAAAATCCCACCGATTCGATGTTACTTTTACTACTATGTTAAAATAAGGCCTCATGAACCAGCAACTGCGGGTCCTGTTGTGCTTCCAATACAGAAACATGGAATAAGAGGTTGTTACTGCTCCCAGAGAACTTGCCATCTAAATAGTATCATAAGGTTAGAAAAGACCTTTGAGATCATCGAGTCCAACCTATGACCCAATACCTACACCTACTCCTACTTGTCAGTTACACCATGGCACTAAGTGCCTTATCCAATCTCTCCTTAAACACCTCCAGGGATGGTGACTCCACCACCTCCCTAGGCAGAGCATTCCAATGGCCAATCACCCTCTCAGTGAAGAACTTCTTCCTAAAGTCAAACCTAAACCTCCCCTGGCAAAGCTTGAGACCGTGTCCTCTCGTTCTGTCGCCGGTCACCTGAGAGAAGAGACCAACCTGTGTCTGTATAGTGTGCTGTATAGTTTCAGTCTTAACCAAAATCACACTTACTCAAGTTTAAAATACAGTTATTATTTACAAAAAGCTGTTAAAGAGTTTTATACGTCACTGCTAAGCTGGTATCTTTAACTGCATTTGTAAAGCATGTTTTTTTGTGCATCTTACTTATGGTCCACAATGCTTGAGTTTTTTTCAGGCATTCCAAGATGCTGTTGTGAACAGCACTCAAGTGATGGAATAATGATTTCCATACTTTGTAATGCTCACAGGTGCATTAATACTGCACTGGAATGAGAGCTTTTGGCACGTTGGTAACGCACAGGCTAACGAGCCGTGAAACAGTCTGTATACACCACTAAGATTCTGTAGTGCTAGGGGTACACTTTGATAAGGAAAAGTAGAATTTGAGTATTTGAGCTGCTTTCTCTTTAAAGTGGCTTTGTGCAGCTTAGCCCTCTCACTTTCTTACACTCCAAACCTTTTTATTATCGTCACGCAGGCGCCTTTTCACGTGTGGTTTCCTTTCCACACATTTTGCAATTGAAATGGCGTTTTCTCAGTGCTTTTTCCAAGCAGAGGTGCCGATTCTTGGGATCCGCAGCCACACTGATAGGTTGGCTGCTGCATTAGATGTAGACCTTGGGTGGTGGCAGCCACGCTTTCACTGGCACACGTGGAAGTGTGGGCTGCTGTGGCAGGGCAGGGCCATGGGAATCTCCCACCCAGGCAATTCCGAGGGTGCTGCGTAAGCACCTACGGAGCTAAAACATACGCTTGCTCTAAATGCTCAGTCCGGAGCTTCATCTCCTGTATCCCCTCTTGATACGGCCACCTACACCTGTTTATCTTAATGGTTCATCGTTGATTTCTGCCTCCAGACAGACGAGCAGCAGTTGCCTGTGTGTATTTTGCATTTGATGTGTGGGCTGTGGCAGGTAGTTAACCACTTACATGAATCTTTTCTTTTTCCTCTGATGGGGTGAATGTCAATAACCGCAGAGTTAGTGCTGGAATTCTATTCTTACTGCAAATTAGCAGCTACCTGCATCATGCAGTGCGCTGTAAATTATTTTTGGGGAGAGACTTATGGAAGATGTTCTGAAGAATGGAAAGCTTTCTTGAAACGGTAGAAGAAATTCTCTCAATTTCTTTTGGGTTTTGGCCATTTTCAGTCAGAAAGGAGTGTGGCACAAAGTACCAAACTATTAAAATCTGACTGGCAGATGCCACAAAAAAAAAAAAAATTAGTGACTTTGGTAGCGTAAATAAAGCATTTTTAGACCAGAACTCAAAGGTAAAACTCACTTAGAAGAAAAGAGCTTTTTAAAATGTATTAAAACCCCACAAAATCCTTCAGTGAAAAATATTTATGATCTTCCCTTTGGCAGAGGTGGACGAATGGTGGTTAGTATTTGTGCTGCAATATCCTCTTTGCTTGTTATTTTTCACACTGAGGATGTCTGCCAGCTCTTAATTCTGAGGTGAAAATATATCAATGATTAAGCCAGCAAACATAGGCTTGAAAAATGAGTTTGATCTTTTTTCCATTATGCTGGTTTTATGCTTAGTATAAGTAAAAAACCCCAAACCAACAAACATGCAGAGCAGTCAGAGTAGCATTGGAACTCATAGCACTGTCGGTGTTTGACCATGGGAGGTGAATCAGAAGCCTGAAGGACTTGTCTCAACGTCTAAGTGTTAGACTAAGGTAGCTGAGTTTAGTTCACCAGTTTAAGAGTCTTTTAATAAATAATGTTGAAATTCAATGTGTTAAAACCAACTAAAGAGAATGCTGTAATTTTCGTGGATGTAACCTTCTGTGGAATTTTAAAGTCATCGTGTGCTAGGATGGAGAAGACTGTTGGTGCAAAGTCTAACTGCACAAATACAGTTGTAAAATTACAGGGTTCCTAAGTTCGGCCTCTCCAGCCTGTCCGCTGGAGCCAAGGGATTGTCCTCATCCCGCATAGCATAGCGGGCAGAGATTTTGGCAGAGCTACGACTGATTTGATGAATTCACTTAGACTGTAAAAGTAAGGACATCTTCCTGTTCACGTTAGCTCAGTTTATCTAAACCTCCTTGCAGAGGATGTCTGGCTCAGTGGGGCCGGAGGCTGATGCTGAGATGAAATACTGATTTTCTATTCATTCAAAGTGAATTACTTAACGTGCTTGGCAAATATTTGCTTTGAGTAACAAGCTGATCTCGCTACTAAATGCAGAATACTTACGCCCTGATGAATCTCTTTTTGGCACTTTATGATGTTGCTTCCACACCTTTACTGAAGGTTACTGTTGTCTTTATGAAGTTAGCAGGCAGCAATAGAGTCAATATTATGTTGCATCCCTTACCAAGTTCAGCATCTTATTTGAAAGCTGTGATCTCCAGCAATTAAAACGGAGGGCGAGGGCTGACTGCTCAGGCAGTGATTTTGAAACCGCTGGAGGTGTTTGCTGGGACCTGGCTGTGTGTCCAGCTAAAGCAGGTAACTCCTCTTCACCAAGCAGACTTGTGGGTGTAGGAGGGGTGACTTAAAGGATTTCATTAAAACCTGTCGGATTTAATTTGAAAATTGGGGGGAAAGGAAACCCAGTTGTTCATGTAATCTCTACTGGGGACTATCTGTTTCCTGAACAGAATTTCCTACGTAAATGTGATGACCTTTTGGCAGTTTCTAGAGTGTAGTTCCCTTGTCTTTGAATTGAAGAACGCTTAAATCAAAATGTTAAGTTCTGCTACATTTTGCTCTTGGTAAATTTTATTTTTTATTTGTATTTTCTGAGTTTTAGATGTTCCTTTCTTGCTGCAAGATTTTTCCTGTCAGATTCTATCGTGTAACACAGAAGCAGAAAAATCACAAGCCACAGTTTTCATATTTCTTTTGGCCATCCCTGCCAAGTAATGCCTGTCTCGTGCTGTTTTAAGAAGAAGCAAGAAGTTGATTTTTTTTTTTAGAATGCAGTTCTGCTTTAACCAAAGCTGAGTAGGACAGTGTGTTCAAAATTCAGTTGTTCTGAATTTGTAACAACTGTTTCATTTTTCAAGCTTTGTACTCAAGAGCAGTGCAAATTATACCAGTCCTCGTAGAAGAAATAAAATGATTTTTGTATAAAGAGATTATTTTTTCACCAAATAATGCTTACTAAGAAATGTTTTAGTTGTTTTCACTGCATCAGTATAATTAATTCAGTGTGTTAACCACCGTATCTTACCTAATGTTCTCTTCCGTGTTTGCTGACAATACAACTACCAAAAATTACGAACCAACTGAAAACGACGCAGATACGTTTGTTTGCTGTTTCTTCCTCAGTGGCAGTTTGCCAGAGCTGACGTGCTTCACTAAATGTCACTAAATATTATGTAGTTAGGACTTAATTATGTCTTTAAGGCACTGGCTCTTTTGCAGAAGAGAGTGGATAAAATTCCTTCCTTGAGAGCTTTGAGCTGTGCTCTGCCTGAGAAAACACGGCTGCTGGCACTGTGATGGGAAATCAAAAGGCAAGTTGATAATCTATTTGAGATGATGGAGCATATGTTCTTGCCTGCACCTTCTCAGCTCCGCTGGTGAGTGAGCTGTATCGCCGCTCTGAGCATGAAATAAACCCTCTGTTAAAGCTATCTCTGCATCTGCAGCCTCAAATGCATTTTCTGTCCCATTGGGTGTGGCTTGTGATAGGGAGGTAATGTCCAGGCTGAGAAGCCTGAGATCCTAAATACACGTGGTTTTCCGTACACTAAATCGTAGTATCAATGGTTGATGAGACCAAAAAAAAAAAAAAGAAGAGAAAAAGACCCACTTAGCATGGTTTTTGTCCCACGCAAACAGTGTGAGTCAGGAGGACTGAAGGGGTGAGATTCTAGACTGGGATCTCGCTGGCCTCTGAAGAGGCTGTCAGACCCAGGGCACTCAACTGCTGGCAGCTTCTCATTCTTAACTTCTAGAAAAGAATACTTCATAGCATATTTATAAACTTCAGAATATGTATATTCAGAGGCAACCCGTGGGAATACAGCTAATACAGGATTATACTGTGCCGTGGAAGTATGTAGCATGTAGCTGTTCAATAATTTAATGCTGCTTTTTTTTTTTTTTTCTATCAGCTTTTTGGTTTATCTGTTCTCCTCAGCATTTAGTCTGCTCTCAGGGGTTCCCTTAAAAATCCTTTCTAAAATCAAACTGTTACAAACTACTGCAGATGTGAGTCAGTGAGTGCTATTAGTAATGCTGAATCTCCCAAGAGCTGTATCTCATGGCAGGTAATTGTGTTTATCTCTTCAAATAGTTACTTATTAACAAAAATAATAGCTGAGTTTCAATATCTGCATAATATAGGTTACAAGAGCAACTGCCTGGGCTGGGTAACTTCAGTGTCAAAATTTTTTCTCTGGTGCCTCCTCACGGTTCACAAAGTCACCGTGCACAGTAACAGGTTCTAAGTTCAGAAGCCAGCCCTCGCAATGATCTTTTCTCTTGGCTTGGTGTCTTCCACCTCCAAAGTGAGCCGTCTCCAACTCTCCTCCGCTGCGTACTCAACATCTACTCCTGCACTGAAGCTGTGGACAGGTGAGAACGGCACCTGTCCTCAACAGCACTTTGCTCCCTGGCCCCAGTTGATGACTTGGCCTCCTCGCTGGTTTCTGGAAACCTCTTTTCTGAGATTTTTGGGTATTTAACTCTGTTATCCGTGCATGTGTAAAGCCAGAGGTGACTGCAGCAAATCCTTTAATCTTCTTTGCTACGTGTGTACTCAAGTACATCCGGGCTAAAATGTCGCTTAGAAGTAACACGCTCTAGGCTCAAGCAGTGTCCTGCGAACGAAAGGTACCAGAGCCTGAGTTCTAATAAGTGAAATGTCAAGAGCTGCTGTTCACATGGGTTGCTTGATTTTACTCTTGACTTCAATAGAGAAAATGTCCTAGAACCGTTTTATCTTCCTTGGTTTAATATATATAAAACCCCAAATGCTTTCTACCTTCCTGTCCTCGGTGATATTTATATAAAGCGCTGAGTTTGCAGTGGTACATAATTTCTTCTTGAAATGAAATTTAATTGCACTTAAATATTACTCACTATGCATCTTTCTCCATTCTATTATGGACGCATCTTTGCACGTTCCCTGCTTGCAGCTGAAATATTAAATGATTTCATAATATGAGTTATTTTGGGGGTGCTGGCAATGGGGTTTCTGTCAGCACAGAGCCATTTTATGAACTTGTGCTGGAGGTATTCATTGCTTCCTCTCTGTGCAGAGTAAATCTCTGGACAGTAGTACCTAGCATGTAAATGTTTCAGAGGATTTCAAATTGAAATCAGAAGAATATTGAGGGTAGATATCAAGTGATGTTTTTGCTGAAGATTTTGGGTTTAGTGACGCACTTTTAGCGGCACTTCCCTAATTACCTTCAAATGCGTACCTTAGATTTACAGCCATATTCTTGTGTTGTAATTTCATTGTTATCAATGTCTTTAAAGCAGATTTTCCTTCCTCTATCTTAAGTTTATCAATATGAAATAGACTTAATAACAGGAAAAAAAAATTTCTGGTGTAATGACAGGTATTGGATTTGTGCCATTTCTCACACAAGGTATTCTCCCAGTACTTAGGTAAAATACAAGATAACGCTTATGCTAATAGATTTTCAATTTTCAAGTTAGTAGATTTCCTGTGTAGTAGTTTTACAGAATGTATTAAATGCTATATGACATCTTAAAAACCAAATTACTGACTGCTCCTTCTCAAAATTTTAAGACTAAAATGTGAAATACAGAAACCCTAACAAATTTCAGAGTTGAAGGTTCTGAAATCCTGGCTCGTTATCCTAGTATATGGTGTGATCATTCCTTCCTTTCCATTATTTATTCTGTTTTCCTCTCTTCTCCTTTGCTTATTTCTGCATAATTCAGTACTTTTTTGTGAAAGGTGGGTTTATTTCTCTTCATCTTTCAGTGTGTGATCATGGATATTATTAACCACTTGCTATTCCAACCTTAGAATAAAAAACCCACGTAAATATACACCTAGACTTTTGTATGGCACTGTCAACAATTGTGATATGACAGGCATTAATGAATTAATCCTTAAATTGAATCTATTGTGGGAGCCTGTGTATGAGAGTGAAAAATGTGTGGGATTAAATACAGATACTATCCCCTTTTCGTACGTTAGGCTATGAGGTGCAAGGTTAATTCTATAAATTTATCTGACATTGAGGGCTCAGGTTGGAAGAGGTTTATTTTTGAGTGCTTCGTACGTTAGGAGAAACTAATTGTAAGGTGTTTACGAGACTACTTGTCCAAATCCTTTCTCGCTCCCTAGGTCGCTCCCTAGGTATTGGTGTTATTCAGTGTCTGTAGGTGTAGCTGGGGCACAGAAAACGTGAAGGGCTGTTAAAGGTTAAAGCCTGCGGAAGGAAGTGTCTTGGTGCTCATCTGCCACTTCCTCATAGCTTATATCTGCTCTGGTTCCCTCAGCTCCTGGTACCCATCTGCCCACTTTTTCTGTGGGTTTCTCTCATACCCTTTGCCAAAACAGCTGTGTTTTGCCGTGGTGCCTTCAGGGGAGGTTTAGGCTTGACATTAGGATGAAGTTCTTCACTGAGAGGGTGATTGTTCACTGGAATGCTCTGCCTAGGGAGGTGGTGGAGTCACCATCCCTGGAGGTGTTCAAAGAGAATTTGGATGAGGCACTTAGTGCCATGGTGTAACTGACAAGTAGGAGTAGGTGTAGGTAGCAGGTGTAGGTGTTGGGCCATAGGTTGGACTCGATGATCTCAAAGGTCTCTTCCAACCTTACAATACAGTGATTTTCTCCAGATCTGTTTCTGTGCCCAAGCTGCCCTTTTCCTCACTCACTGCTTCTTGTTTTTCTGTGCCTGACTGACGTCCTTCTCTGCCCTTCCTTCCCCTGCTCTGTGGTGCTTCGGCGTTACGAATGCGTGCTGGCTCTTCTCTCTCCGGTATTACTTCCTATTGAAGCAATAGTGCTGTTTGGCACAAACTTTAAAAGGAAAATAATTCATTAGCCCCATAAACTCCATTAAAAATTGTAAGTTTGGGATGCTCAGGCAAGTAAAAAGACTGGAATGGAAAGATTTGAGCAACTCTAGTGGCAGACCTCATTCTTTGACCTAAATCTATGTTTTTAGCTTGAAATGAGTGTCTCTAACAATCCCATTTCTTCTATGATTTTGGCCGTTTTAAGAAGAGTTAGGATTATTCATCTAAGGGTGTGAATATAAAAAGTAGTGATTTCGTACTCAGAGTATTTTTTTAAACAATTTCTGTAATAATGTGACACGATTTGGACTACAGATACTCTAAATGAAATATAGAGAGAAATCTAAAGCATTTCAATGCTAATTAAAATATTACACTAGAGATGGTAACAGACACTGGGTGTTCTGACCAGGTGAGTCTATTCCTTCCGTATTCACACCCATTTTCCATGTATCTTACATGAGAAGACTCTTTTCTGATCCCATGACGTGTACTATTCGTCATTAGTAACAGCAATGAACAGAACTAAATACAAAATGACCTTTTTCTTTACTGAAGTGAATTTGAATTTCTGCCAGCTGGTGGCTGTGGATTTATTGAACCTTGTAACATTTCTTTCTTGAGGATCCCCTTTCTAATTCTTAACTGGCGGGGTAGAGATGGTCACTTGGGTTCTTATTTGTCACTAAAGTAAATCCATATTACTGTGGCATTAATCTTACTAACAACATATAACTTACAGAAATGTGATGAGGGTACACTAACATATGTGACATACTAGAATAGTTTATCTTGCAAAACTGGCTTTTCGGAGCCGCTGAGATGCAACATTAGACTACGCTGTCTCAGTATGCACTAGCTGTAAATCTTAGTTTTCAATACACGGGAATACGGAGATAAACGGTGCATTGTGTCAGCTAGTGGAAAATAGAGGCTATTATCTTTTCCTAGAACCCACGGTGACATGACTTGATAGCAAAGAACAGCTCCAACAACATGATTAATAACGTATAAGGCCTGAAGGATCCATTGTTACATACAAACCATAGATCTTCAGCAGGGAAATTCTGGTTTGAACTAAACTGTATCTTAATTTAATAACTGCAGGCAATGGAGAACCTACCACACTTAATACAGCTGCCTAACAGTACTCATCATAAAAGAGAGCGCTCTAAATCACGTCTGTGACTTAGAACTGTGACTAATTCATTGGTGATTAAGCGTGAGGTCTTCGTTACCATTCCTTGTTCAGTTTTGTGGAATTAAACTTTCTTCCACCGCAGATGAAGATCTGCACAAAAAATGAGCAGACCCACTTTTGACTGAAGTGAGAGTCCACCGTTGCCAGAGATTATCAGCAGCCCCGTTCCCTTGCAAGCTGGCAGATGCAGAGTCTGAGATTTTAAGTGGAGACTGACACATTTTGCTGAGCAGAAAAATGACCGTGTTCACAGGAAGGTGACCAGAACTCAGAGGTAATTATTCTAAATGCTTGTTCAATACCTCATTGTTGAAAAAAAATTAAAAAATCTGAATTGACAAATATTTTTAATATTCATAAACATTTGTCTCTGCAAAACCAGAGCACCTGTAACTGCAAATAAGGCAAACAATCAGCTGGTTTTTTTCTGCAGAGCAGTAGTTTCTGTAGTGTAATAATTTCAAAAGTAGGGAAAAGCCTGTAGAATATGTTGGAGGGTGATGGTCAGAGCCAAGAAGAGACTTTGCTATTAAAGGACTTTTTGGAAGGAAGAGTAGAAATAACAGGGTTGGAGCGGAGAAATGTCTGGTTTTCTTATTTATTAAAAAACCTGTTGCAGAAAACATTTTTCCTTCACCCTCTGGAAACAGAACTTTTTCTGTAATACATCAAGCTGGCTTTCAATTTTGAATGTCTTCTCTCGTGTAACGGCTATAAAGATCTGCATTCTGAAGGAAATGATTTGATTTTAGTGAAATGATGTTTTGACCTGAAATATGTTGTTCCGGAAGCTTGTGGATTAGGAAATGGTAACCCCATGTGGTAACGGTTCTTGGAGCTGTGCTTGGCCGAGACAACAATAGGCTTGGTGGCTGTTTTATTCCCTCAGTGAGACTGCGCTTCCAGAGGATTGCGCAGCCAGGGAGCAGGATCACTTGGTAAGCATTTCTCCTAATAAATGCAGGTTTGTTGCCCCGGGCAGAGCGGCAGCTCTTCCGTTTCTCAAAGGAAGGATTGGAGTGGATGGAGGGACTTCCTGTCTTTGTCAAAATAGTTACCTTGTTATAGCAGGCTGTCCTGGATCCTTGTTAGATGAACTCTAAAATCAATCCCTATGTTGCTGTCAACCACAAGAAGGGCAAACTGAGGCTTTTCTTTCCCCTTCTCCCATGAAACTTCCCTCCACCCATTTCCTACTGCGGAGAACAACCCCTTGCTGCCCCTATTGCATCTTCTCTGTGGCCCTCGGTGTTGTTGCCCCACCAGTGCTTTCCTGCACAATAATCCTCCACGTCCACACTGTTTCACATCTCCATGGCTTAAACATGATTCAGGTCGCCCCCAACAGCTGTGGAGTTGTTCTTGGTTTTACCCATCGCCAGTTCCACTCCTAAAACCGCTTTCTGAGTTGCTGTGCTGCCAGTACTCCTAATTTCTGTTCACTTCTCTTTCTCTGGCTCCACTTCAGTGTTCCATCAGTTACAAACCAGTAGTTTCCTTGCCTTTCTTTACACGTTTGTCAGTGAGTTTCCCTCCTGCTCTGATTGTCCTGTGACTTTGAGAGGCTTCAGCGCTGCAAGAATATTACTGTGAGGAACGGGAGAGGATGAAAACACCACCACAAATAAGGGTGGGGGTTTGGGTATGGGGAGGTTTGGAAGCATCTTCTTAAGAACCAAGGAAGAGAAAGGAGCAGGATATCCTTTCATGGCTGGCTTAAAGAGCTCTAAGCCAATGCCACTCAGCTTTAAGGGACAGTCGCCCTCTTGCCTCCAAATGCTCTCTTTGCCTTGGCGTCAGCTTACACACGCTGTGGGTTGGGTTGGAACAGTTTGCTGACTCAGCAACAATGTGCTGCCAAGGCAGGTGTGAGGAAGGGATAACATTTCTTTCTCCCAGAAATTTGGCCTTAGACATGTTAAAAACTACCATAAAAATATCTCTTTAGAAAGGCGAATTTAGGGTTCTGAGGAAAATAGAGGCAGAGTGCCTAGAGAAGGCTCTGCGTAGGAGGGAACTCTGACATTTTGCTGGGCCTTATAAAACCTCTAGAAAGAGAAGGACGGGAAAAATAAATATCAAAGTAGTTGGGAAAGGGGTAAATACCACATCCTTCTCCTCCGCAAAACAGGTGGGAGGAAAAGGGAATTGTTGTATTCACTGAGCAACTAAATCAATTAGTCAAAAAGTCTGAAATAGTAGTCAACTTCAGTTTTTCAGGACTTCAATCTAAGTGGGAAATGATGTCACTGTCACTCTGGCTACCTCTCTTCTCTGCCTCCTCTCTCCTAATTTAATCTGTCTGTTGTGCCCTTTCATTCCTGACAATATTTTTTTTTTCCTTTTCCTGCAAGGGTAGTGATCCTTTAGCATGGGATTATGAAATGCTGAAGATAACAGGACTTTGATCTCTGCCTGGGGCCTCTACCTGTCTGTAGTGACATTTCCAGTGAGTCAGTCTGCCCAGACAAAGATATCTCTGCAACTGAAGCCCCATTATGAAAACCACAAAAATAAAGCATGCTCACCAAGGACCTGCCCTAAGCTGAGACAAGGCTGCTTCCAGATAAAAGCATTCATTTAAGCGCATCGCTGCTGTGAACTTCTGAGTGTTACTTAAATTAATAACAGATGAGCCTGCCTTGAAGCAATAGAGCTTGATAGGAAATCTAATAGAAAATACCCTGATAAAACTCAAGTCTTCTCCAAATTTCATCTTTTATCTACAAATACATAGACAAATCCAAACTTTATTAGAGATTTTAAAATACTATTACCAGCAATAATGGCATTTTAGTGTACATTACAAATTGATAACTAACAGGGATACACAAAGTAAAAGGATTTGTAAATAATATCACATTCTGCAAAAGGTGATATAAAAAGGTATAAAATGCTAGCTAACACTTAGATCTGAGACAACACTCTCTCTTAATTCTGCACTTTAAGTCCAGACCTAGTTTGTGTCTTGATTTCTATATAACCCTATCGTAATAAATTTCAGTATATGTGTCTTCCTTATTTCAGCTCTATTTGCTTTGCATGCTCTTTCTCCCACGATCATAACTTTCAGTCCTTGTTCTCCTCCAACTAGATAATTGGAACAGAGATCCTTTAAAACCATGACCACATTTTATAGCAAATATTTTTTCCTCGTGTCTGAGTAGCTTAATAACTAATAAATAAATAGTTTGGTGTCTTATCTTAATTGACACTTGAACTATGCTGTCAGCTGAGCTGGTTTTTGTAACCCAGCCTGCCACACATGGAAAATCAGCTCTGACAAAGCTGAAACCCTTTATACCATGCATATTTCTGGCTTTTAGCAGATTAGCTTTCTGTTTAAATAGCCTCTTGTACTAAATCAAGACGGATTGGCCTTTAGCAGCCGTGCTGGAAATCATGATTTACTTGCAACACTGGGCTAGAGCTTGGAAAAATGAGTAGTACGTGGATCCAAAGCTGTGAATCTCCTTTGGGCCAGGAGATGCTCTTGTCCTTGGCCAGCTGGAAGTGGGAAGCTCCTTCTATTAAATTCAAGGTATTCAGCTTTGGGGATAATGCAGCATATAATTGTTTCCTCTAAATAATCAGCGATTCAATTGATAAGATATTGCCACTCAGTTCCTTTTTTTACTCGGTTTTCTAAAAAACTTGAAAGATGTTTCTGGGAAGAGGATGGATTTCTCGTGCACAGGGGAGTTATGGGGTGACAGATTCACCAGTTGCTGTCCTGTGCTGCCAACAAGTTGAACATCTCAGAATAATTATTCATCCTTCAGATGACACAAATCTTCGCTGTTTGGTAGAAGCTTATGGCATTTGTTGGAGCTCTGGGCAGATTTGGCCCCAATATGTCGGTGTTTTCTCTCTCGTGCGTTTGTTTCCTCATTAATGTTAGGAGCAAAGGAGACTGTAGGTGGTTTGTGAATTCTAATTATCTTGGAAAAGAGACTCTTACCTGTTCAGATATGTTTACATCCTGAGTGGGGGGGTTTGAAAGGGTGTCATGTGGAGGGAGGGTGTTATGCCCAGTGGACAGGGAAACTGCCAGGCTGATCAGCTCGAGCACAGTGCAAACCATCACTGTCCTGGAGGGTTTTGTGTCGTTATAACGCTGCTGTGTACCATGTCACCCTTCTTCCTTTTGCTGAGTACATTAAAATAGATAATGTACATTTTAAGTCATCACAAATCAGTCTTCACGTGTATTTCATCTCCTTAAAGATCATAGAATGGTTTGAGTTGCAAGGGACCCTAAAGCCCATCCAGTTCCACCCCACCTGCCATAGGCACAGTCACCTCCCCCCAGCCCAGGCTGCTCAAGGCCCCATCCAACCTGGCCTTGAACACCTCCAGGGAGGGGACACCCACAGCTTCCCTGGGCACCCTGTACCAACGTCTCACCACTCTCAGAGTGAAGAATTTCTTCCTAATGTCTTATCTAAGTCTTCCCCCTTCCAGTTTAAAGCTGTTCCCTCTCGTCCTATCACCACAGGCCCTTGTAAAATGTCCCTCCCAAGGTTTTTGTAGCCCCTCCAGGTACTGGGAGGCTGCTCTAAGAGCTACCTGGAGCCTTCTCCTCTCTACTCTGTACAAACCCAAGTTTCTCAGCCTGTCCTCATAGCAGAGGGGCTCCAGCACTCTGAGCATCTTCATTAGACCTTCTCTGGACCCATTCCAACAGTTCCATATTCTTATGTTGGGGAGTCCAGGACTGGACACAGCACTCCAGGTGGGGTCTCACGAGAGCAGAGTAGAGGGGAAGAATCCCTTCCCTCGCCCTGCTGGCCACGCTTATTTTGATGCAGCCCAGGACATGGTTGGTCTTCTGGGCTGAGAGCACATGCCCCTGGCTCATGTCAAACTTTTCATTGATCAGCACCCCCAAGTCCTTCTCCTCAGGGCTGCTCTCCATCACATCATCCCCCATCCTCTATTGAAACCATGGATTGCCCCGACACAGGTGTAGGACCTTGCACTTGGCCTCGTTGAACCTCATGATGTTCACACAGCCCCACTTCTCCAGCTTGCCCAGGTCCCTCTAGATGACATCCCGTCCTTCTGGTGAGACCACTGCCCCACTCAGCTTGGTGTCATCTGCAAATGTACTGAGGGTGCACTCGATCCCACTGTCTATATCATCAATGAAAGTATTAAACAGCACTGGTCCCAGCACGGACCCCTGAGGGACACCACTTGTCACCAGTCTCCATCGACACCGAGCTGTTGACCACTGCTCTCTGAATCTGAGCACCCAAACAATTCCTTATTCAATCAGTCCACCCATCAGATCCACATCTCTCCAATCTAGAGAGAAGGATGTTGTGGGGAACTGTGTCAAAGACTTCACAGATAGAGGACATCCTTTGCTTCTCCCGTGCCCACTGATGTGGTCACTGTACCATAGAAAGCCACTAGGTTGGTCTGGCAGGCCTTGGCCTTGGAGAAGCTGTGCTGGCTGTCTCAAATCACCTCTCTGTCATCTTTGTGCTTTAGCATAGCTGCTAGGAGGATGTCTTTCAAGAACTGTAAAATGCATTTCAATAAATATGGTTTCAGTAGTGATTTTGCTGTGAAATCTCACTGAATTATGCCTAAACGTCCATTCAGCTGCACTTTCAATGTCTGGAATTTCTAAATGGACTAGTGAATGGAAGGGCAGTGCTGCAGGAAGGGCCTTGCCAGTGGTTCAGAGGAGAACTTGGGGTGCACTCCTTGCTGGCGTTATCCTGGCAAATACATGGTGTAACTCAATAAACCATTAAGAACAATTAAAAAATGAGTTGGATATTACAAAAAGTCAATCCAAGCTATAGAAAAATGATGATGTTTTTTAACAAGTAATGGTCAAGTGAAGTCATGAGTCTGAGTGGGATGCGTTTCCTCCCCCCAGCACTCTTTTTCATTCTTTACTCCATAACATACGCAGTGTGCTCTGTAACTTCCTTGCACAACAGTATTTTAATGCTACCTGTCCTTTTCTTGAAAAGAGAAAGAAATATGAGCAGAGGACAGGATGTAAGTAAAGAACTGCCTTCTAAAGTTATTTTCACAGTATCACAGTACTATAAGGTTGGAAAAGACCTTTGAGATCATTGAGTCCAACCTATGACCCAACACCGACACTTCCTCCTACTCGTCAACTACACCATGGCACTGAGAACCTCATCCAATCTCTCCTTAAACACCTCCTGGGACGGCGACTCCACCACCTCCCCAGGCAGCGCATTCCAATGAACAATTACCCTCTCAGTGAAGAACTTCTTCCTAATGTCAAGCCTAAACCTCCCCTGGTGAAGCTTGAGACCGTGTCCTCTCGTTCTGTCACCGGTCACCTGAGAGAAGAGCCCCACTCCTGCCTCACTACAGCCTCCCTTCAGGCAGTTGTAGAGGGCAATAAGGTCTCCCCTGAGCCTCCTCTTCTCCAGGCTGAACAACCCCAGCTCCCTCAGTTGCTCCTCATATGATGAGGAATGCAGCACAGTGACATTTTAATGGAACTAAAAGGATTTGTTGGTATTTTGTTTCTAAACCTTAAGCTACAGTGCTTGCAAAGTGGTGCCCTTCTGTTTTGGAAGCAGGAGCTGATGATTGAGATGGGTTTTGCTGGAAAAGCAATTATGAATAGAATTTATGATCCTAAAAAATAAAATCTGCCATGTCATAAGCTCACTTTCGTACCCTCTCATGCAAATGAGGTTAATGTCATTAATAAGACTGCTCAGATCAAAGTTATGCACTTCCTGGAAATGCAGGTGGTGGGTTCTGGTCCGGCAGAGGTAATGAAGTTTTTGGGGAAAAATGCATGAACTGATTCATGGACTTCTGATCATCTTTGATTTGCTGTCCTAAGTACAACCATTCAAAATAAAACCACAGGCCCGGAATGCAAAGGATTAAGAAATCACCTCTTTATAGCAAGATTATGTCACCTGAATATTCCACACCCTTGCCCCCCCCCCAGTAGAGCCTTAATTTCCAGAAGAAAAATAGAGAGAATAGTAGACCTATCAGTTAATAGTTATTCACAGTGCTAACACAAATATACTGTTGGGAGAATGTAGGTACTGAGGAAGGTATCAGTTTTAGAAAGCACTTATCTCATCACTGGAAAACAGAAGCAACTGATTTTTTTTTATTATTTTTTTTTTTTACATAAATGTGTTGCAGTAAATTCTCATTTTGTTCTGACTACCTCATGTTTGGACCAGGAAAATAATTATTAATATTGTCTTAGTGCTTTGGGGAAAGTAGAGATATAAAATTTACATTCTTTCTGCCTTCCATTCTGCACATTAACTTTCAGTGAGATGAGATTTTCTGTCTGCCTTTTGAAGGCAACTTCAGAGAACCTCAAGACATCAGAAAATTACTTTTTTTTGTGATCCCTTTTGTTTATTTATAAAAGATTACTTAATGTGATTCATTCTTTCCAACTTGCACACTTATTTAAAAGTCGAAATCCAGTTGCCAAGCAAAATAAACACAGCAGGGTAAGTTGCTGTGGAAAAACAAGGCATCAATATGTAATGTCATTGAACTGGCAAAGTGAAATCATAATATTAAGCTAATAATAGTTTCATAGAAAGCCAATCATAACATTATTTAAATATTGTAAGAGATTTTGAATCACCATAAGCCTTATAAGATAAATCCTTTTGGTTTTACTGTTAAGACGCGTTTTTCTTCTTTGCTTATCGACGTTCGTGATTCAGAAATCAAAGAGTTTGTAGTAAAGTAGGTAAGGCACTCGGCTTTGTTCTAAACATTCTTTAATATCCTCAGCAGTCTCGAATGCCTTCCTTGGGAAGTGATGTTCTGCAGAGGCCCCCGCACGCTCCTCCTGGTCTCTCGGGGGGCTCTGAATAGCCGGGGTCAGGAGTGGTGGGGGCTGGGGAGGGGGCTTTGATGTACACACACAAATGCTTTTAGTCTTATCGCCCTGTACCCATGGGAGCACATCAAGGTATACTGCTCTCAAAATTACTTTTTCCAAGTGAAATTGCCATAAAGAAGAGATTGTCCAGCAAGATACATGAACGTGCAAGTAACACAACTATTTTGCTAGCTTTACAAGCATTAGATGCTATTTTTTTTCCTTCTCATCCCATTACTCAGTTGTAATTGGGAAGTGAAGTAACAGGTTGAGTTATTCCAACTTATGATGGATCAGCAGGACGCTGAGCAAAAGTCAGCAGGAATTGAAGCCTTTACTTTGTTTGGGAAGAGTTTGAGGAGCACTTACTAGTAGGGTTTTGTTTTCAGGAGCTTTTCAAATGCTAATATGGAGAAAACCTGAGTTCAGAGCTCTTAAGTAGGGTTTGCATTCTTAGGAAATTGGCTCCTTTCTTTTTCCGGCTCTCTGTGCAGCATGTGACCCAGCCAGATGATTCTATGATTCTCTTCTCTCTTTGTGAATCCGGGTTGAAGGATTTTTAGGTTGAAGGATTTTTAAGTCATTCGAAACAGTGGCACTGAATTGCCAGGATCCAAGCTCTGAAGAGCCTTTGAGATCACGAGCAGAGTGTTTCGCAGAATTCAGCCCCTTCCTGTGCACTGGTCAGGTCGGTGAAACTTCATTGCTTTTCCCTCTGAAAAATAACTGTGTATATTAATTTTCTCCAACACATTTGCCTCCCAGAAGAGGTGAGCCCAAATGCAGGGCTTCTGAGGTGTTCCCTTCGGCTAGAGTGTCTTCAGAGACAAAAAAAACCCCTCTGAGTTTAAAGCTGCTGTCTTGTCCTCATCACCACGGGCAGCTCTGGCGGCTGGTGCGCTGACTCAGGGGGAAGTCCATTTTCCACAAGATATGGGTATTTTATGTAAAGTTGTCACTGGAGGACTTTCCACACTGGTGAAAATATGTTATTTCATGGATAAATTCATTCAGGATTTTGGGGCAATAGGGTTTAAAGAATATGTCTGTTTTCATGAAAGAACATAGCATTGCTCTCTGTGCGACGAGCAGGAAAAACAAGCACTTAATGTCTTATTTCCTTGCCTCTTTATCCAGCTCAGGGGTGCATAAACTACTGCTGATGTTTCTGTCCTGGCAGCAGATGACTGAGTGGTGTCTCCTGTGAGTAAAGAGGATCTTGTGTCCTCACACGCTGGTTTTCTGCGGTTGACAGAGCCTTAAGCGGTAGCAACTTCTGTGGTCACACAAAATTTGGTTCTTCACTGGGACTTTTAACGTGTGAGGTGCAAAGGTCTGGGTTAAAAGAATAACCAGAAACGAACACTTGAGAGGTTGTGCAGGTTCTTCTGCTAATCAAAGCGCTAATGCCTTTCATGTTATGCAAATCCCATTGTATTACATGCCTAGAAACCGCACAAATATTGTAACTCCCTAAGTAATAGAAATAATGTGATTTAGCAAGGAAGACATCTTTCTTAAAGTGATAAGGCACTCTGGATAGAGCTGAGAGCAGGATAAATGAACATAATGAAAGTCCTCAATTGCTCCTCGTTGTCACCCACTAAGCTGCAAGTTACACTGGAACCTAATGCTTCCTGATTTCTTCGGTTATCGCGATACATTGCGATTCTACCTTTCTGCTGTTTCTCAATCAGGTGCTTCTGCTTCTCCAGGAGATACCTTCAGCTACTGTGTGCTGTTCACTCTCTGCACAGCTCAGATGCAACTCAAGCTGAAAATGTTTCACCAAAATTCCTTTACGTTGTAGTGTAAGAAATTGTGATGGAATCAAGGCAGATAATCTTTGTAGGAGCAGACGTGTGGTTTGCAGCTGAAAACACTCCCATATTTTCATGAAATTACAACTTTGCTAATTAAAATAAATTTCATTTTCCCCATAACTAAATTAATTTATAAGTGATTCAAAATACATGTTGTTTATTATTTTAAATTACTGGTGCCAGAGAAACAAGATATTTTCTTATCAGAAAAATAAATGAGCTGTGAAACTAAAAAATCACCGAGCTCTTTGAATACAACTACATTTCTCCTGTAGCTGCTGTGTCTGAGCACTTGACAAATGGTTGATGGCCCAAAATGTTCAGTTGACAGATCTTTCCATTCTCTCTCTGACCCTCCTTACATGATCGCTCTGCAGAGTTCTGACCTTGGCGAGCAACAGCATCAATAAATACTGGGTTATGTAGTTGAAGGGTAGAGCAGGGTGCACAAGAAGCCCCAGATATGAAATACAGACTGTCAGGTGGATGACCTGGTGTCCAGGCATGTTTTATTTCAAACTGGAGAAAAGGGGCCAGGATTTGATTGGGTTTTGAGGAGTGGGGGTTGAGGTTTTTTCCCAGGATATGAAAAAACCCCCCCAAACCCCAAGCAGTTCACCCAAGTAATTCATAGTCCTGTTCCAAGCCATTAAAATGATGCTCTCAAATATTTTTTGTTAAATGAAGTGCCCATTAACAGAATTCTATTACCCTGTGGGTCACACAACATCAAAGCTTGCTCAAACGTGTTTGGTACCTCTTTGGTTCTCCCTTCAGATGAATTAGCACTGTAGACCTGGATGCAGGGACACTAGGGGTAGTTAAAATTCTACTGCTGTAATTATATGACATCATCTTCGGTAGGAATAAAAAAAATGGATTCTTTGGGTTAAATTTATCTTCTCTTCCATTGAAGTTATGATCACTTCACAACAGATCATCTTTGCTAATGCATGTAGGGTGACAGTCTACAAAGACTTTTCATGGGTCCTTTTTGATAAGGAGGGAAAAGTCACTTTGCAATGAGAACAATTTAAGGTTTTGTTTTGGCACACAATCTGGTTATAAAAAGGTTGTGCTATGTAGGAAGTAGACAACCTGTTTATTTATAGAGTTATTGTACTTTACAAAAACCCCCCTAACTTCTTGTTTTAAACTCATGAATTGTATGTGAGGTAAAATCACCAATAGTGCTGAATTAAAGAGAGCCCCTGAAGAATTACGATGCTTTAGAAGCCTGTATCGTCTTCAGATTGCTTCTCGGTTTCTAAAGGGGTCTGAACAATTTCAGGTCAGTCACCATCAATAGCGTCAACCTCTTCTTAATAATATATTTTGACCCTCATTTTGCAACTTTTGTTCTTCATATCAAGTTACGAGAGATGGATTTTCTTTAAGCAATGCTCAGTAAACCGAAGTCATAAATTCCTCTCCATATCCTCTTAACCGGGGAAGGGCTGCAACAATTCAATTTGTTGTCAAAGTGTGAAGCAAAGTTCCTCTGGAAGTGACTGGAATTGTTGGGGCTTTTTTTATTGCGGTGGGGGATTTTTTGTGTTTGGGGATTTTTGGAGGTGGTAGGGGTTTTTTTTGGTTCAGTGTGGGTGTTTTACTCCTTGATATCTCTGTAGTTAATTGCTCAGCATGGGTAACTCGAGGCAACTCTAGTTCCAGCCTTTGGCCAGAAAAGAAATTTTACAAGGAGTTGGCTCAAACCTTACAATGATGTTAAGGGAGAATTATGTAAAATATAAATGAAAATGGCAGTTAAAAAAAAATAAAATGAAATTTTCTGCTGTCTTTTTGTGTTTTAACTGCAAGTATTACCTGCTTCTGTGCAGTGTGGTAACTGGTTTCTGTTGAGGGGCAAGGGAGAAGCAGGGTTTCCTTACTGGTGGCTTTAAACAGTTAACATTTGAGCTTTATGATGTTAAATATATTAAGGAACTATAGGGTAATATACAGAAAAACACGATGACTGTGAAATGCAAAGGCACGCTACTAATGGCCAATATAAGCATTTCAGATTAGTAGTTATTACAGTGCTAGAGATTCATATTTTATCTGAAGTGATTCATTTTTGACAGCCTGAAGAGGTGGATTACTTTTACGCACCCTTGTAAAAAATTTTAGTTGAAACATAAATGAGACCCATTTACAGTACTTAAACTGTCAGCTGAAAGTATCAAAAGATTTTTTTTTTTACAAATAAAAAATTATTTTAGTTTTAGATTTAAGTTCTATTAACTTTTTAAAATAAAACTACTACCGAAAAACATCATTATTTTTTACCTTCTCATAAATGACATTAAACTTCAGTGGGTGAACTAGTTGAGTACAACTGGAGCAACTATTTCATGTGGGCCAGAGAAATAGTGCTATGCTATCTTGTCTTCAACCTCTGCAGATTTAATGATTTCGATGTCAAATCTTCATATAGAGGCGACTGCATTTGTGTGATGAGCAAGGGAGGAGCTTCATGTTACCTAAATTCACACTCAAGTCCCTCTCCAGTCAATGAAGTCAGAGGGCAATTCAGAACAGGACTTCTCCTTGGGGCATCTACTATGGACTAAGAGGAGTGAGGAAAGAAAAGTCACCAAGTTTGCCAGGTCGTTTAATCTTCAGTGATGAATTTCCCCAGCTCTTGCCTATTTTCTGGAGATTATCAGAATGCGTTTGAGGAGGTGCTACGGTCTGGTCACACATAACCCAACACTTGAGGAAAACTTAGTAACTGTAGAACGGGAAAAGAAGGAAAATGCAATTATATGAATATGTGAAGAGCAGCAAATGGCCAGTCCTGTGTATAACTGTGCTGTAGATTGTGTTCCTTGCAAGTGTGCTAATTAGTAGCCAGATTTGTCAGTCTACATCCCAAATGTTAATTGCTTACTTGAGCAGCGAGTCTGCTGTCAGCGTACAGGGAATCTATAGCTTTGTGTTGGATTGTTGGACACTCTACTTTGAGGATGAAAAAATAATTTTGGAAAACTTAAATATATTATTATTTTCACAGTATCACAGTATCATAAGTTTGGAAAAGACCTTTGAGATCATCGAGTCCAACCTATGGCCCAACACCTACACCTACTCCTACTCATCAACTACACCACAGCACTAAGTGCCTCATCCAATCTCTCTTTAAACACCTCCAGGGACTGTGACTCCACCACCTCCCTAGGCAGAGCATTCCAGTGAACAATCACCCTCTCAGTGAAGAACTTCTTCCTAATGTCAATCCTAAACTTCCCCTGGCGAAGCTTGAGACCGTGTCCTATTTTCTGTAGGTCATTCTGAATATACTTTGACGAAAAAACCCCTGGTAAATTCTAGCAATTTACTGGTCGGTGTGCGTGACAGAATCCATCCAAACAAGCACTTGAGATTTTAAAAAAAGTCATAGTGGTTTACTTGCTTGAGATGTGCAGCTGTTTCCCTATTTATCTTCTGCAGTAGGAGATGCCTCAGACTGTCACTAACTACTGAAATTCACTGCCAGCACACTGAGAGCATATTTTCATGAATGAGGGTATTGTCACCACTGAGGTTGTTAAGATACTGTGCTGAAAATAACTGAGGGAAATGATTATCTTGTCTGTCTTGGTTAGTCCTACCTCTCCTAACTTCTGAGTGTAGTGACAGTTTGAAGCATAACAGCTTATTAACAGCTTCTCTTTGTGCATAGGGTGGAGTTCAATGGGGAAAGGAAATTCAAGTCTCCATAACAACAGTGAGACCTAGAGGAGAAGATCCGATTGGCACTAAAAAACGCAGTTTGCTTCCTGAACCTCATTACGAACGACTTTTTGCATTTGTTGAACCAAAACGAACATTTGTGTCCCTACCCAGCGAAATGAAACTCACACCTTCAGCAGAAATCTGATTTGAGCTCTTTCATTAATCTAAGCTTGTAGGATTTTTTTTATGTTCTTCAGTTTTTTGATGTTGTCTTTTTTTAAAAAAACCCCGCTAAAAATGCTATCTTCTCCAGCCTCTGGATTTTGGATTGTTAGAAAAGGATGACTTTTTCTTTTTGATTTGTGACTTAGTTATCTGCTATATTTACTTTGCAATTTAATGCTGACTTAACTTGATGTCATTATTAATTCACTAACTTTATTATTCTGATTTTGGCTCTGAGTTTGTTTGTTAATAGTTCTGTGACTTTTCCCACCAGACCAACAGTAAGAATAGAGTAGTTCAATCGAAGTGATGGGTTTCTTGAATGTTACCATCTGCTTCGTTACTGTACAGCTGTGAAAAGAAGGTACTGATGAAAACCATTTAAGGTGACCTATTGAAGAAAAGAAAAGCGGGTAATACCCTGCTGGACACCCCAGCCTCATGTCACACCTTACATGGAGGAGAAAGCAAACTCTGGGTTAGGTAATGCTGTAACTCCTCTTCTGTAACCCTGGAGGTTTCAGCAAATTATCATTTCCTCCATATACTGTGTCCCTCTCCTGATTCTGAGAAGACGTGGGCTTGGCTTACTCATTCTTTGCTCTTTTTGCAAGGTCTTTGGCTCAACCAGGCACACGTTTTATGGAGGGGACTGGATTCAGCTAAGGTTTCAATATGGTCATGGTTATTTGTATGTAAAATCTTTAGTGAAAATGTATTTTAAATGTATTCAGTATCTGGTGTAGCAGCAACACCAAGATCTCTATGCTAGCTGCCCCCCTTGATGCTGAAGAGTTGAAGGAATTACAGATGTGTGAACAGTGAGGTGTGTTCTTGCCATAGAAAAAAACCCTTAAGTTTATATTGCCCTCTTTTTGTGGAAAAGGCAGTAGAAATCTATTTAATTAGGAAAAAAATGTCAGTCAACATTCGTGTATCGGCAGTTAGAAAACCTGTGCTGAGATAGACTCCCTTTGGCATAAGAGAGACGAAATGAGCTGAACCCATTGCTGGTGAAGCACAGGTGGCTTTTGAAGATTTACCAGGGATCTGTCGTCTTAACCCATGAGCTGAAGACCAGGCTCGTGGCAGCAGCTCCTGGCAGGCAATGACCTGCTGGTGGCAGAACCGTGGCACAATCCAGCCGTCCCCAGGCAGCGGGCAGCGTGTTCAAACGGATGGGATTTGGTGGAAATGCTGCTCTGAAAGAGAGGAGGCAGGAGAGGGTTGTGGAGGGTTGTCCGTGCTGTCGACTGCCTGCCTGCGCACTGGTCTTGGGGCTGGCAGGGGCACTGCCGGTGTGGCTGTGTGGGATGTGACCATGCAGGATAACTGGGCATCCTCCCTGGGCACTGTGCTGCCCGGTGGGGTCCGTTCCACCGTGTGCGCTGTTGTGTTGTGCATTCACCAAGGAGCGTGTTGTACCCACGATTTCTAGCTAAAACTACCGATGTAAAGCGACAAAAACGTCAAAGAAATCAGTGTTCTACATTCAGTGTCCTCAAAGTTGACTTCTTCCAAATTCTTCAGGTCCCGAGGGTGAGAATGTGCTTTTGCAAAAGATGGTGGGGATCTCGCCGTTGACATTTTCTGGTCAAGAAGGGATTTCCTTTGAAATACTTCTGAGATGCTTCAAGCAGGATAGTGCTTATTGCTTGCATCCGTGCAAGAC
This sequence comes from Geococcyx californianus, assembly GCA_013389885.1. Taxonomy (NCBI): domain Eukaryota; kingdom Metazoa; phylum Chordata; class Aves; order Cuculiformes; family Neomorphidae; genus Geococcyx; species Geococcyx californianus. The sequence goes on along the minus strand of VWPV01018324.1, from coordinate 31,773 downwards.
AGGCGTTTATGTTTCCTCCTTCCACCTTTCCCATAGGAGAGTTTTATTTCATATATGAAAAGATCAACAGGAAAAACAAGAAAAGGAAAGCATGAGACAGGGAATTCCTGTGGAAGATTAAGAGGTTACTTATGCAATTTAAATTAGACTTGTAATAAATGTGTACAGGAAATGAATTAGGACGGCTAGCTTTTATGAAAAAGGGATTGATTTTCATAGTGCTTTTTATTATTCATTTCACTCATAGTTTTTATCTTTCTTCCTCTTATTTTTTTTAATCTGCATAGGATTAGTTTTTAATTAATTCAAACTCTATATAGATTGATTAGTGACTTTTAATCCTTGATCTCTCCTCCTCCTCCATCTGAGGCTTGCTAGTTGGTTTTAATTTTCTCATATAATTACTCAGAGGCAACAGTATAAGCAATAATAAAATAAAAAAGAAATATTTTGCCGCTTTTCTGTGTTGTCAAAACGTGTTGGGCTTTTGCCCGCTCATTGCTGAGAAATGTTGGCCCCGCAGCTCATTCCAGCACCTGCTAAATCCTTATACTGTCACTCTTAGTGGTATTTTTATAAGCAGGAGTGCAGCAGGCTGACCTCATATCCACCTTTTCGTGTCCTCAAGTTTATCAAGCAGTTCCTACAGGATTGCTTTAAGTTAGGTAGACAACCTTGACTTTATCTGCCATCATATCTGCCGCAAGAATGCTCCAGTGTGGCTGAAACTGGAATATTAGCGCAGTTTTGCCCAAGGCATGCCCAAAAGATCACATCTTTGGATAATTTGTAAACTATTTATCCTGTACACGTCAGGATTTGGGTCACAGGCAACCACCTGGTTTTCCAGTCAACTAAGGGTTTGCTGGAAGGAGAGGAAAAACTAAAATGAGGGGCTGTCTTTCTGGATGGTGATGCCTGGTGGGTTTAATGTCCTTTTTCTTTTTTGCTATTGATGGAACAGCTTTGACACCTTAAGGGGGCCATAGGTTGGACTCGATGATCTCAAAGGTCTTTTCCAACCTCACGATCCTGTGATACTGTGAATGGCTACGTAATGTCAGTTTAACTTTTAATATCCTGTTTTACAGTTGACGTGCGCTAATTTGCGGTGTGGTTTATTCATCTGTTTCAGTAAAAAACAGTTTAAAAGAACATGCTGCTTACTAGCACCTTCTCTGCTACCAGCAGTCGTGCCACACTATGGAATCGGAAGCTACCGGGATTGCCGAGCTCAAGTTTCTGCACAACGGCCCCTATTTTGTATCCGGTAAGCCTGTACGTAGCATAGCAAATTGGAGTTGAATTTAGACTCGTCTGCTCAATGGATTAGAGCAGAACCCAATGCTGTGACAACACCAACAGCCAGGTCATCAAGACAAAAAGGAACAAACCATGTAACGGCAAGTACCATTTCTCTTGTTTATCTAATTCTCACTTTCTCCTGTGAGCGCCTTTTTAACTTCCCTGCAGCATTTTAGGATATTAAAGAGAAAACGTGTTTTCAAACACCCAAATGTAGAGCAGCTTTGGTAAAGCAGAAGACTGCAAGCGTAACGCTAAAGTTAAGGGTTAATTTTTTTTTTTCTTTGAACGCACAACACATCCCTTCAAAGTTCTCCTACTCTCCCTGTGAGCACAGCACCCCTATTGACATCAATTGGAGTTTAATACAAGCAGATATTGTAGAATAGGCTTCAAGGAAAGCTGTGTGATGATCAGAGAGAAGAATTTAACTCATCACTTAGCAACTGATAAAATAAAAATTACATATTGGAAACTCCACTTGTATTCACAGCTGGCAAGAGCAGTGTTACAGGTACTCCGTGGCCTGATTCTGCTTCCAGTGCGAAGAAGGGATTGAGCTCCAACTATCCAATTTTAAATGGGGGCTTATAATATTATAAAAAAGCCACAGGAAATGGCAGGAGTAGGGAGGCCGGTGTGGCTACAGTGTGAAACAGATGTCATTCTGTAGGAACAGAATCTAATTACCTCTCCCAGACGGGAGGAAGCCCCGGAGTCTGCATGTCTGCCCTTTTATATCTGATGCTTTAAAAGCTGGTGGGGGCAATGCTACCCCGATATTTTTAGGGTCACTTTATCCCAGCGGGCTTTATACTAGATCAGACATCATTAATCTGACATTCTCAAACTTTCCAAGAGATGAGGGTGGTGAGGCCCTGGCACAGGGGTGTCCAGGGAAGCTGTGGGTGCCCCCTCCCTGGAGATGTTCAAGGTCAGATTAAATGGGGTTTTGAGCAGCCTGGGCTGGGGGGAGGTGTCCCTGCCCTTGGCAGGGGGGTTGGAACTTGATTATTTTTAAGATCCTTACTAACCCAAACCATTCTATGGTTCTGAGTATGTGATCTAGCATAGAACCAGCATAAAAGCACAAAGCCAGCAGAAATGCAGTGCGTTGCTGGGTAGAACTGTACTAGTTCTGCCTGGTACAGCTCAGACAGGTACCTCAGCACCACAGATGTGCGGTCCATTGCTTAAGAACCACCCAGGTCTAAAAAAGAGTTACTAGAGAGAGTCCAGAGGAAGCCACAAAGCTGGTGAAGGGTCTAGAGGGGGTGTTGTATGAGGGCTGGCTGAAGTCGCTTGGTCTGTTCACCCTGGAGGAGACTGAGCGGGGACCTCATAGCAGTTTGCTGATTCCTCACAGGAGGACAAGGAGCAGGCACTGNGATCTCAGAGGTCCTTTCCAGTACTGTGATACTGTGATGTGCCAGGGGAAGTTTAGGTTGGATGTTAGGAAAAGGTTCTTCACTCAGAGGGTGGTGGAGCAGTGGAACAGCTCCCCAGAGAAGCAGTCATAGTGCCAATCCATGAAGCATTTGGACAACACCCTCAGACACATGGTGTGAATATTGGGGTTATCCTGTGCAGGGACTCAATGATCCCCATGGGTCCCTTCCAGCTCAGGTCATTCTGTGATTTTTGCACGTTAGTGCTAGAGGAAACATCATCACTAGAATTCACACAGAACTTAAAGGAATTGTATGTAAATCTTACAAAAGGGTGGCTTATAAAGGTGAGCAGGGCAGGGTGTATTTGACTATCTACTTGATGCAACTTGTAGGTGTTCCATTAACATTGGGAATTGCCATCTAGCATTTAAATCCTTGGGCTGGTGAGCAAACCTCCAGGGCTAGAGATGTGCTTCTTCTCATGTCAGTAAACACGATGGTGTTTGGCCCATGCGTTGTTCATGTATCCAAAGCGTAAGACTGGTAGTTGTGCTTCTCTCCCTTTGAGGGATGCGGTCATTGTGGGAATCTCCGAAATGAGACTGCGACCCCATGTACTGGTGACCTCCCGTTGCTGGCTGTCACTGCACTAAATGAAAATGGAGCTGTATGGTTTTTTTCTCACAGCTATAGTGTGTTTTAATATTGGAAAATAATACGAGTTTCCTTTCAAAATAAGAGGGAAAACAAACCTTGTCGCAGCTTTTGCTGGAGGTTGTAGTCAAAACATTATTTCTTTATCATTTGGTAGAAACAAAGCTGGTAAAATATTGATACGCAAGTTGCTTTATGTCTGTCTTTGTCATTATTCATAGCCACCCTCCCCTATAATGCTACATTTCCCCAAGTGCCATCTGTCACTCTCCTCTGTGATTAAAAAAATATAAAAAAATTTAGAAATTAGTTAAGAGATTACATACAGCATCTGTGGGTGTAGTAGCTGTGATAAAACCAGCCTTGCTGTTAAATTTGATGGCAAAATCCAGCAACAGGTAGAAGTGTATGCTTCCTCCCATCATATAGTAGTGAATAGTAAGATACAGCTGTACATAAAATCTGTGTCAATGTACATGGATATTTAAGACCTACTTTATCCTTGCAGCTTTTTATTTCATCAGTAGAGAGTAAAATTCAACAGGCTTTCGTTAAGATGACAATTCCACGGCAATTTATTTACTGTGAGGAAAAAATCAGGATGCTATAGGATTTATAAGCATTTTAAAAAGTGCACCAAATGTAAGTTCACTTAATTTTGCATATTCTTTTTTTTTAAATACAAAGACGCTTAGTATGGTTCTTCTATTTCTTATTTGTCTCTATTTATTACTCCCACACATGAACTTCTACGAGATTCCTCTAAGATGGGCAGAAAGGGTTCAAGACAAAAAAATCTTGTTCAAGAATAACACCTTTACAGAGTGTGTATGGTCCTTAGCACAGAAATTTTCTACTTCCCCAGAAGGGATTGGCATGGAAAAACAAGAGCTGCAGTCCCATCTCTGGCAATACGTGAATGTGAGCAGTACTTTATTTTCAGGCTAGATTCAAGTTATTGGTCACATAAAGGACATGATCGTTAACTTCTAAAACGTATTTTGTACTTTTTTAAGAAAAATAGAAAAATATAGGTGCTTACTTCAGTAAAAAAATACTATTTACAGATGGTTTTCAACAGTTTTTGTACTAGTTGATCTTATAGTCTTAAATTTCAACTTGTCAAAAATGATGGATTATCAGATGAATTCAAATATATTTTTAACGTGGGCTGCTGCTATTGGTGTAAGAGCTTTGTTTGGTTACTGATTAAATTCTGCAATGATGAAAAATGAGTGGTCATGCGTAAAGGTGTCCAAACCCATAATTTTTTAAGGCAGTTAGAGCCAGATATGCAACTGCTCTTGCCGAAATAAGCCAGTGATATAGATTTTGGAATTAGTTGATACAGGAATCAAAGCCATAGAGCTCTCAGCGATGCCTTTATTACCTTATGGATTAAATCACAATACCTAGCTCTGAGCCCTCTCATCTGTATCTTATGGCTAAAGCCAAATGCCATAATAAATAGTAATTTTCTTTTCCTCTTAACTCCTCTGGTAACCTGAGATTATTCTTCTTAGGCTGCACAGAATCTGAAGTCTTTCTACCCTTCTAATTTACGTATCTCCCATCAAATGAAGGTAGAAAGCAGCATCAGCCAAAAAAGCTTGGAGTGTTGAATCTGAGGCAAATCAGACATTTAGCTACGTTTAAGCACCTCTAAGCAACATCGTGGTAGATAGGGGTTAACTCTATCAAATAATGGAGGTAGCTTTATTTTGCAGTCCAGGAAAACATGCTTATGATGTAAAACATAAACTAAGCGAGCTCAAACAAAGGTAAAATAATATAGTTCATTGTCTTTTTCAATTTGTGTTACTTAGTCATGAAGTAACTGCGGTCTATTCAGTTTTAAACCTTTATTATAGTCACTAGTGTACCTATAGCAAATGGAAATAGATTTAAGAAAAAATAATCTCATTTTGCTTAATGTGATTTTTGTTCAGCAATAAAAGTTCGTAAGAAATATAAAAATACAGCAAGTTTAGTGCTGCATTCATTTAACAGGCTCATGGCTGCAGAAGCAATCCTGCAGGGTGTGCAGAGGTACAGCAGCCTCTAATAGTTACACCCAACCCAAAGCCTAGGGAAGAACTGCGCTTGGTTGAGGACGTTGAGTCCGTAGGAGCCTCCAACCCAAAGTAATTCTGGCTTCAGCAGATCAGGATTGAGATGTGGTTTGTGCTTTGTGCTCAAGGAATGTAGTTTTCCAGGTCTAACCAGGAAAGGCTGGCTTTAAATGAGGGACTGGTGGGTATCCCTGGAAAGGAGCTTTCCTGGGCTGTAGTGAGCTGTACAGGGATCTGGGAACCCGATTCATCGCAATGTGTAATGGGGACAATAACGGGGACCAGCCTGGGCAGGGGAAGAGCTTTTGTGTGCTGCTGGGAGCGCTTACTGGTATTGGGATGTGATGAAAACACATGTGCAGAGGAGGCCACAAAGCTGGTGAAGGGGATGTTGTATGAGGAGAGGCTGAAGTCACTTGGTCTTTTCAGCCTGGAGAAGACTGAGAGGGGATCTCATAGCAGTTTACTGCCTTCTCACAAGGGAGGGACGTGAAACAGGTGCTGATCTTTTCTCTCTTGCAACCTATGCTAGGACTACAGGGAACAGCAGGAAGATGCACAAGGGGAAGTGTAAATTCAATATTAGGAAGAGGTTTTTCACCCAGCAGGTGATGGAACACTGGAACAGCTCCCCAGAGAAGCAGTTGTGGCACCAAGTCTGCCAGCATTCAAGAAGCATTTGGCCAATGCCCTCAGTCACACAGTGTGAATGTTCTGAGTGTCCCGTGTAGGGATAGGAGTTGGACACAGTGATCCTTTTGGGTCCCTTCCAACTCGGGTGATTCTATGAAAAGTGCTGTTACTGTTTGCTGCAGTCTTTTCAGGGGGGCTGTTTGGTACGGCTTGGCTCGACTTTTACTTTAAATTGCCTTGTAACTCCGAAGCCTCATTAGCTTCGCTATTGCCCTCGGCTGCCTGCTCAGGCGTCTGCACGGGGCTCTGAATTTAGGGATTGTGTGGTTTTGCCTCATCCTGCTGCCTAAGATAGGAAGGAAGTTCCTCAGACTCTTCTTCCCTTTGTAGCTGAAATGCAGATGTTGCCGAACAGTTCTTGACTCCAAGGAAGAAACGAGAAACAAAAGCTCCCTTAAGAGCCAAACTACTTTGTGATTTTAAAACAAAATAAAAATTGCATTATTCACCTCTGCATTAGAAACCTGCAGAGACCTCACATCTTTTGCATGGATGGAATTGAGGAGCGACTGAGGGAGCTGGGGTTGTTCAGCCTGGAGAAGAGGAGGCTCAGGGGAGACCTTATTGCCCTCTACAACTGCCTGAAGGGAGGCTGTAGTGAGGCAGGAGTGGGGCTCTTCTCTCAGGTGACCGGTGACAGAACGAGAGGACACGGTCTCAAGCTTCGCCAGGGGAGGTTTAGGCTTGACATTAGGAAGAAGTTCTTCACTGAGAGGGTGATTGTTCACTGGAATGCTCTGCCTAGGGAGGTGGTGGAGTCACCATCCCTGGAGGTGTTCAAAGAGAATTTGGATGAGGCACTTAGTGCCATGGTGTAACTGACAAGTAGGAGTAGGTGTAGGTAGTAGGTGTAGGTGTTGGGCCGTAGGTTGGACTTGATGATCTCAAAGGTCTCTTCCAACCTTATAATACTGTGATACTGTAATGTGTATATACAGTGTGTTTGGGACAGATGTGAGCTTGCTCCAACCCTTACTCTCAGCTGAAAGAAAGGTTTTGCCGCGTCAAGTATCCCTTTCATTAAGTTCCATTTATTCACAAAGGATAAAAAGGCAATTGCGTAAAAATTCTGATTAATTTTTTTGAGCATAGTAGAAATCAACAAGAGGAGGTTCTTTGCTGACTGCTTGAAGCCTCTTGCAGTGAGCCTGTTAACAAAAGTATTTTATCAGATAACGCTATGAGGACTATTGATGACTACTCTGCCTCCCTGGGGGGTTTCTGGTTTGGGTGTTGTTTTGGTTTTGGTGTTTTTTTCTAATTTTTGTTGGTGCATTCAGCAAATCAAAAGTGAAAATAGGTTAAACACTAAATTCCTTAAATCTAAAGGCAAAGATTTTTGTAAATTTAAAAAAAAATAATCAGGGGAATTGTCAAAGCAACAAGTTTCTTGGTGCTGAAAATGTTGTATTTCAATGTCAGGAAGCTTTTGAGGTTTTTCTATTTTTTTTTTTCTTGAAAAAAATAACAGGAGCAGTTTAGCAGAAATGGAGTTACTCAAAAATCTGCAGCTTTGCTCCCAAAGAAATATTCGCCAGTGCTATTGTTGTTGTTGTAAGACCAATCTGTTGTCAGAGCAGTGGCTTTTTTTGGTATTGCGAGGAACTGAGTTTGAACAATTCCTGCCACGATTTCCATCAGCAGGTGGTGCTGGCAAAACCCTGGCAGCAAACCCAGCTCCTGGAGCCGGCAGGTGGCATCCAGGTTGTAGGGTGGCTTCCGTTTGAGCAAGGACCAGGTGTGAAATATCTTGCAAAAATTGCTTTCCTCTGGAAGGAGCATCCCCATAGTAAGGGAATCTCCTTCAAAATAATTTGGGGTTTTATGGTGATATTTGAGCTCTGGTGTTCTACGCTGACACAGCTCTGCTGTTCCCTGAGAGTTTAGAGAGCCCTAACTTTGTATGAGAAAGGATTCAAAGCCTCCTCTCACTTGAATAATTGTAGCATAAAAGTAACTCAGCTGAGTTTGAAAATAGGCCAGATGAAAAAAGATGCTTTTCCTTTTCTGCTTTCCTCCCAACTGTGTCTCCTAAGGCTGAACAGAGAGGGGGCTCGCTTGCAGCAGGCAACCCAGAATATTTGGAGAGGAGAGGCTTGCCTGATATAAACCTTTTGCAGTCCTGAGCGAGCCCACCAGGTCCTGCAACCTCAGATCTTTGTGGTCTCAGATACTGTGACGTCAGGCTCCCCTGACTTTAATAGAGAGGGAATCTCTCCTATAATCTCTGTATTATAAAGACAAAAGCTCTAGTAATTTTTAAAACAATAAAAACCAACTCTACATCTACCAGTAAGGGTTCAAGAATAACAGAATAGAGTAACTCTTCCACTGCCCCAAAATTACTGCTTCAACAGCACATTTAATGCAGTCTTTGCAGAAACTTTATATAAGCTGTAACACCTTGTACTTATCAGTTCTGGATTACTTTAAAGTAATTACTGACCATGTTAGTAATGAAAGCACTCAATTTGAAATTAAAAGTTGCTGTCTCTGTGAAAGAAATATCTTTTAGCTTTTAAAATCTGAATTGTAGTATCTTTTCAGAGTTTCTTACTTTGATTTTGTGTAATTTAAACTACCAGTATGTGGCTTTAATACTGATTTGTTTTTAATGTTAACTGTGTCTGTAAATTTAGGACCAAACGTAAATTGGAAACACAATAGCATGAATTGCCATATAAAAGATTTTATAGTCTATAGATACGTAAAACTGAAATGCAGGGACTATTTTAGAAAGTGTTATTTTTCGAGAGAAGTAAAAGCTGATATAGATGCAAGATGTGTTGGCAAGTATTGTCTCAATCCCTTAAGCAACCCCACTTAAGGAACAGCCCTGTGTGTTTTTCAAGGTGAACTCATGTAGGTAGAGCAAAATTGTGAACTGTTGCACCATTGACTCCACTGTATTTCTCTCTAAACTGAAATTTTACTATATTTATTTAGCCTCTTTATATTTTTGCATTATAGCAGCATACGTTGAAAGTCACTAAATGCACTTCATACCCTGCTTCCAAGTGCCACCTTTAGATGAATGCGTGGGGACCTGGGAATGCGGTCACAGAGACCGGTTTGGCCCAGTTAGCCAGCTCTTTGTCCACTGAATGGGATGGAGAAGCGTGTTCCCTGTTGGCGTTAGCTGTCAGCTTGGGCTGGGAATGAGTGTTATTGATTCCCAAGCTTTTCTAACATTTGCTTTGACTCTCACGTTGTATTTCAGCACAGGGCAAAGCCAGTTAAGATACTTTACAGGCTTCTAAAGTGGATTGCGTTCCGCGTGCACAGGCTCTGAGCTCAAAAGCAGGACAAGCCCCGTTGCTTTTAATGGTTCTCATCACGCAGGATGCTGGGAGGATGGCTCTGTGGGGAAAACAGCTCCGTGTTTGGCAATGCCAAGGACACAAAGCAAGGAAGGGATGCATTTCGAAGAGGCTTCTGCCTAATGTTTATTTGAAACCCACAGACTGGCTTAATGAAAGAAGGAAAAGCGAATTGAATAGGTTCAGTGTTCTCGGAGTAAGTAATTAAGTATTGGTTTTCTGACAAGATCACACTTGATGGCCAAAACCTTTGAACAGGAGCAGAAAAAACAAACTGACTTGATTAATTAAACTTCAGAAGTGCCTTCCTCGTCGGTGCTGCTGTCAGGGAATCGGGAGCGAAGGCGGGCAGGTTGGGCCGCCGTACTGCTCTTCAGAGAGTGGGAACTTCATCTGAGGGGAGACTGTAAGTGCCTTCAGCGCATTCCTCGTCTAAAGGAGCATCAAATCTAGTAGGGGACAAGAAACAGATCCACAAAGCACGCTTTTCTGTGATTGCTCTTCTGATTATCAGTCATGTCCCACATTGAGTAAAGCTAATAATTTATGCTGTACCCCGAAATAACGCCAGCAGCTCCAGCAAGGTCTCGCTTGTACTGCCTCTGCTCCCCCCTTCCCTTTCCTCTACAAAGCTCTCAGGACAGTTCTTTCATAGGTTGTTGTTTCATCCCTTATAAAAAAGCGGAAAAACTCTTAAATCTAATGATTTTGTGAGATAATTTCTCATGTTTTTCATCCAGTCGTCCTTTGCAATATGAACAGGAGACGTTAAGTTTAAAAGAAATAAATCAAAAAAAGTGTAACTTAGGTTATAATATAAGGAAATGTCAAGGGTATGAAAGCAGGACTTGCTTAATTAGTGCTCTCAAGAATACAAGACCAGCTTGTGACAGATATTTTGAATAAAGCTAAAATCTTCTAAAGTCGGAATCTTATTTTGGGGCTCCCTGCCACAATGGAAATTTTGATTACACACTTTATTTTTGTTTTTTTTTTTCATTTGATGTCACACAGTATCACAGTATTGTAAGGTTGGAAGAGACCTTTGAGATCATCGAGTCCAACCTATGACCCAACACCTACACCTACTACCTACACCTACTCCTACTTGTCAGTTACACCATGGCACTAAGTGCCTCATCCAAATTCTCTTTGAACACCTCCAGGGATGGGGACTCCACCACCTCCCTAGGCAGAGCATTCCAATGAACAATCACCCTCTCAGTGAAGAACTTCTTCCTAATGTCAAGCCTAAACCTCCCCTGGCGGGCCATGATCTCTGTAACACTTACACTGAAGTCCCACCACTTATTTATTTATCCCTCTGGATTCACAACAGCAAGTTTGTGGCTTCTTCCTCTCTCTTCCTGTTCCTCAGCATCTGCCCTGGTGACTGCACCATCGCTTTTTGTGTTCCCCATGGGGTCTGCTCCATACTGGGCATCGGTGTGACTGGGAGAGTCTTCTTCCCTGCTAGAAAAGGGTTCACCATGGCTGTTAGAGAAACTGGAATTAGTGAATGCATTAAACGTTCCTGCTCAGCTGCTGTTTCTGGTGATGTACCCTTTCTGTTTCAGCAGGGTCGTATCCTCCAACTGGATGTGCTACGGTGTGTGTACACATATCGGTATTTTGTGTGCCCTTTTTCATATTCCTATATGCGTTACCTGCAAACTGTATTTGCTTTTTCTATTTTAACTTTGAATACAACAAGAGGAAAAATAGCAGATATCTTATTCGTTGTGTCTATTTTCTGTAAATAAGCTGCATTACTGAAGGGAAAACTTACCATTTTCTCGTGCTCAAGCTGAAAATTATGTCTTGTCATTGGTAAAGCCCATTTTATACAGATTATACCATGAGTTTCTCTGAAATTGAAATGCATAGACAATAAGCCCTTCTGTGTTCAATCTCGCTGAAAGGCATTAAAAAAAGTTGTATTTCCTGGCCTTCGTTTCTGCTCCATTACCAATGCAGATGCACTCTTTGTAGTACAGTAAACACCAGCATTAAGAAGAAAGATTGTCACTTAAAGAGCAAGTTTAATGTTCTGGTTTTTCTCTGTAAATATATACAATTTGATTAATATAATTCACTGGGGGGCGGCGTTTTTGACTTTGAAATTTGCTTTTTGAGGCTGAATTATAAAATAATCCCTTAAATTCACCTTTTTTGGAGCATCTGAACTAATCAGACCCTCCTGTTTCCCTGTAGTCCAGAAGAAAAGGTGACAAGGTCAGAAGAGGTCTGCTGCATGAATTTACTTCTGGAAGTCTTCACAATACTCCGATATCGGAGCACCATTAAATTACTGGCTGTCACACGAGGAAAGAGGTAGTGGCTTTCTTTTTCTTACTTCCCTAAATCATCGGCAGGCTGCTCTGATCTGCAATGTGTCTGGCTTTATCTTGAAGTAAAGGCTCTGGCAGGCTACGGCTTCCAGGAAACATGAGCCACTCGCCCATCCACAGCAGCACAGCATCCCTTGTCTAAAAGAGCCCAAGCCCTTCCGAAGAGGACACAGGGGCTTCTGTCTGAGCCACCACCTCTCTGGTTTGCAGTTTGTGGGGGTGAGGGGCTCTTTCCTTTGAGCTCTTGCTGGACCAAAGGCTCGATGACAGTGATTGCCAGACTTTTCGTGTCTTGTCTTCTGTACGTTGTTGCACCAGTTTGTAGCAACCCTAAAATCTATTAAACAAGCGTCAGCCCAGGTTATCTTCTACCCATAAAACATGTAGATCTATTACAACAGATGGATTTGTGTAGTGCAGGGTTCAAAACAATTGGTAATCACACAGGCAGCTGAGGCAACAACCCCTGCAACCTCCCGCCCCCAGGACAGCTGCTCCTTGCTTTCTGCAAGACCTGCATTTCCCCTGCTCCGCATCTCAAACGCTTTGTCCACTGTCCCTTCAAGCCAGAAGCAACAAGACATTTTGGGAGCAGTCACACTTTTCCTCCAGGTGTGCTTTGAGGTACAGCTCCTGCAGGGCTCACTAGGAGGCTGCCCTGGCAGAGCTGGGGTGTGAGGGGCACCAGTAACTGGCACGCTCCTTGTAGCCTGGGATAGGTTCCTGCACGCACTTGCATGAACGTTGTTTCACAAATGCCAGCCTAAGCCCATAATTTTGCCTTGTCTCGTGCACGCTTCTCCTCTTGTTTCTCTGATAGGACAACGCAAGAGAAGTGTGTTGTTTCACACATTATTTCAGACATGGATGTTTCAGTGGTGCTATGTAAACATAACATACAGTTAGGAAAAAAGGAATAAAAAATGCCGTATGCAGCCAAGTAAATGTTACTACAAAATCTGAACACATTCCTGCTTTTCTAATTTTTCATCTGAAAATGTGATATCAAGTTATCTTATTTATCTTTGAACTTAAAGTGTGTGTAAAAATTAAAAGCCACTGCTCTTTAGAAGCAAATATCAGTCCACTTTATCTTCCTGATGTACTGTAAACTGCACACACAGAGGAGGTTAGTAGCTGAATGGGGGATGATTATGAAGATGAATGAGTGGCTGGGAGACAGAGTCAGTTTAATGAGCTGAGCAGTAAGGAGGCTGTAATTTTTATAGATTAGCACTGAACTTGTCACTTACTGGCTGATAAGACAACTTAGTTTCAGAATTACAGTATGTCAGAAATGAGCTCAACAAGCTCAAAACCACTGGCAATCTGATTATCTCCCACGTAATCCAAATTACAAGTGTAGTTCCCCTGGATGCGTATTGCCTCTTCGCAACAATTTATATGTCGCAGGTAACGAGCAGAACCCAGAAATGTGTGTGATTACTCATATGTCAGATCTTTTTTTTCCTGTACCTTGCTGTGCTGGTGGAGCCTCCGCGCAGCCTCTCATCCCCAGGCTCTCTTGTGCTGAGTCTGCTGGACGTGTCCACCCCCAGGGAAGCGGACAGTATCATAAGGTTGGAAAAGACCTCTGAGATCTTCGAATCCAAACTATGACCCAACACCTACACCTACACCTACTTGTCAACTACACCCTGGCACTAAGTGCCTCATCCAATCTCTCAAACACCTCCAGGGACAGTGACTCCACCACCTCCCTGGGCAGCGCATTCCAATGAACAATCACCCTCTCAGTGAAGAACTTCTTCCTAATCTCAAGCCTAAACCCTGTAGGGAAGGAAATGGTGAATTCACAGGGCCCCCAGTTTCATAGAGGAACTGTTGAAGATACAGTATTTTCTTTTGTTATCATCATTTTGGCACCGTGTGCCTAATTTCTATCTCCCAACATCTGCTCACCTCTGTACAGGTTTGCCACCAGGGCTTGTGGGCTTTGGCTGCTCAGTGCGAGCTCCCAGTCCAACAGGCTGGAGGTGGATTCCCTTTCCCTGCGTGCTGGATTTGGAGGCAGAGGAAGCTTGTGATCCTTTAGTCTGTTACTGACAACTGCTTGTCCCAGCGTACCCACGCTTCCCAGCATCATAGGGCATGTAATGTCTTAATTGACCTTTCAAGACCGAGACTGCTGCAGGTTTGTTCTCACCACAGGTCAGCTTGGTACAGGTTAGCCAGGGAGCTGGGTTTCTGTTAGGGAAGGCAGCAGCAGAACAAACACCTAGGCTTATTTGTTTTTCACAAACTGAGCAGAAGTCATGAGCCCCAGTCTGGCACCATTCCCAGAAGTGTTATTTTACAAGCATGATGCTTTTGATTACAGCATTTCTTCTGGAGTAGCATACAAGGGATAATTATTGTTTCACAAGCAGATGACAGTGTTGATTTCTCCCCCTCATAATTCACTCAGGTTTCAGGCCGATGCGTTGGAAGGAACGTTTTGGTTTTAGACAGCTATGGCACAGGAAAGGGGTAGGTCAGATTTGGGGTTATTAAGACAACAGCTATCTAATTCTGGAGATGGCTTTCGCAGCTTTAGATAGAACTATTGTGGCTCTATTTGTTTTTTGAGGACCTGAGTTTGACTTTGAGCCAAGCTCTTGGCGAGAATTGTTGCCCTCATCTTCTGTTCCGGCAGTATTTCCCTTAGAGGTTACTTGATAAAAGGATGTATGTTAGCAGTGTGGGGTTTTTCACGTGCCGTGGTGAGATTCTCCTACTGGGGTCTACTCTCAGGCTCTTCTGCTGGCTGCTCAACCTTTCCAGTGAACACATATTTCATTCCAAAAGCTGGGAGTTGGATTTTCTCCTGATATTTAAGTTGCAGTAGTGCAGAAAAGTGGTGAAATCCAGGTAATGCAAACATTGGCTTTCCTTTCCTCAGCCACTCACCTGCTATTTCACCCTAGGAATTCCTTTTTCCCTCTGTTTCTTCTTCTCTACCCATAAAGGTGTTCAAAGAGAATTTGGATGAGGCACTTAGTGACACGGTGTAACTGACAAGGTGTAGGTAGTAGGTGTAGGTGTAGGTTTTGGGCCATAGGTTGGACTCGATGATCTCAAAGGTCTCTTCCAACCTTACAATACTGTGATACTGTGATAAAACCAGAGCAATGATGTTGTCTGCCTTTGTACAGCCCCCTGAGTATTTTCAGCCACTTCAGGATATCACATAGGCATTATTACTACTGAGCAGCTTATGATTAAACAGTTTCACTTGTAGCAAAGAGTAAAACTATTTTTAAAATAATGTTATCCTCCATATACGTGAATTTCTCGATCAGTTTTGCTGACAGTTTTTGGCAGCCAAGGGTAGAGAGGGTTCCATGCTGCCCTTGGGCAGACTGGAATCCTGCAGCGTTTTCCTTTACACCCAACCCATCCTCACCTTGTCTTCAGCTTCTGGATCATGGTGAGACAAGTTCTCATGAACATGCAGGTATGACCACGTGGATCTTGGTGACTTCTTGCCAGCACATGAAAACAGAGCTTTTAAAAAATAATTTCCCCATGTGCTTTCTGAGCATTAGTTAAGTGACAATGTTAATCTGACAGGAACTGAACAGATGAGTCAGTGATATTTTTTTGGGGGATGTGTAATCTTGTCTTTTTAAATGTAAGGGCCTATTTTTTAAATGACCCATTTGAACAAGAAAAAAAAAATAACACATTGACCTTTTAAAACCACTGTATGCCAGAACTTCTTAAGAGATTTGGCACTGACATTTTGTCATAATGGAAGATTCATTAAGGCCAGTGATAAATTTGCTGCAATAAATACAGAAGAATTAAGAGCTCATCAGCATTACCACAGTGTAATGCTCAGTGGATTGAATTATGTACTTAGAAAGATGAATCTGTGGCAATTGACAAGCTTCAAGAGGAAAGCTGTGTGCATGGACATGTACACGCACGTGTGAGAGGGAAGGCAGAGGGAATGAGGGAGGGGAAAGAATTTAAGAAAGCAGAATATTTTATTCTCTCATTTTGTAGCCGTGTAACATTTAGAGAAGTCATGACAAATAGTACAATAGTGCTCCCGTTCGTTGCTTTGTAATCAACGTTTCTTGTGGTAATTGCGGCGGTATGACTGGGTATCTGCCCTGCCCTCCTCCCCTTGCGGAGTACACATTGTCTTTTAAGCCATATTTAGTGCAAACAACGGTATTGATCGTGATTGATGAAGCAGCATGAGAGGGTCAACCCGTTACCTGCCCCCTGGAGTAATTGGGCTGCAGTTTGTTAAAGGGTAACAGAAGAGATATTAAAAATGAAGAAAAGCACTAAATGGCTTTGAGATGTGTTCCCAGCTGTTCAGTACATCTATTCCGTAATACGGAGCATCAATCTAATTCTCCGCACAGCGTAGGAGCATGGCAAGTCAAACGCCTCCAATAGGCAGCTCTCACCAGCAAGATGCAATGTTCAATTTAAAGAAAGATTGAAGAACATCACTCTTCCCTTAAAACAATTTGTACAGAATAAATTTGGCACTTGCCAGCTATTCCCACGGAGGGAAACTGATAATAGGACAGAAAAAATCATGTAACGTGATTTAGGATTCCCAGAATGGGATTACTGTTAGTAATGAAACAGGAGGGAGGCGGGAGAGAGAAGAAGAGCTGACAGTAAGCTTGATGTTAATTCAGAAGGCTTTCAAACCCCTGGAAATTCACTGGGGCTGTGGGTGCTGGGTACCTTTCAGCATCAGGACTTGGTCTGAATGCAGGGTCAGCACACTCGCAGATATCGGCTCCAACTGCCTTAACTGGAGATGCTGGGCGCAAGTTCCATGGAAAACCTGCCCCTTGGGACTTGTACATCCTACAAAATAATCCTGTGCTGAAAACCAGTGTCAGCTGCTGAACCAGTGCCATGCACCTTGCCTTCTTCTCTCCTTTTGGCGAAACAGTTAACAGGACTAGTTCTGCTGCATCTATGCTGACATCCCATATTGGAAATAATAATAAAAAACCCCACATCTGTGAAGCTCAAAACTAGATTTTCCTGCAGGTCGCCCAGGTCAACCCACACATACCACCCGGAGCAGATTCACCAAGGATTTCTCCTAACGACATCTCTTCTGTGCTGCTTATACCAAGTGGCAGCTCATTTTCCTGATTTGCTGCGTAGTTAAAGGTAGAAGTCGCTTTGCTTGAGACTGCTTGCTCCATCTCCGAAGGCGCAAAACAGAAGAGAAAGTGTAGCAGATGTTAAGTGCCCGAATTTATTTCAGGACCCAGCCAACTTTAGCTGCCCTTATACAATTATCATGTCATGCAGCTCATAAGCCATCTGCCTAAGTCTTTTTGGAGGATTTGGGTCATCATCCCCTTATACTTGGCACTGGTCAGGCCACACCTTGAGTGCTGTGTCCAGTTCTGGGCCCTCAGTTTAGGAAGGATGTTGAGATGTTAGAGGGTGTCCAGAGGAGAGCAATGAGGATGGTGAGGGGGCTGGAGCACAAGCCCTGTGAGGAGCGACTGAGGGAGCTGGGGTTGTTCAGCCTGGAGAAGAGGAGGCTCAGGGGAGACCTTATTGCCCTCTACAACTGCCTGAAGGGAGGCTGTAGTGAGGCAGGAGTGGGGCTCTTCTCTCAGGTGACCGGTGACAGAACGAGAGGACACGGTCTCAGGCTTCGCCAGGGGAGGTTTAGGCTTGACATTAGGAAGAAGTTCTTCACTGAGAGGGTAATTGTTCACTGGAATGCTCTGCCTGGGGAGGTGGTGGAGTCACCATCCCTGGAGGTGTTCAAAGAGAATTTGGATGAGGCACTTAGTGCCATGGTGTAGCCGACAAGTAGGAGTAGGTGTAGGTGTAGGTGTTGGGCCATAGGTTGGACTTGATGATCTCAAAGGTCTCTTCCAACCTTATAATACTGTGATACTGTGATTTGAGCTGTATTACGGTATAAATCGGAAGGATGTGCAGGTAATGATGCTGGGAAGTGTTTTACCTACAGCAGGCAGAACTGGCACGCAAATAAAACCTCATGCCAAAGGATGGACAAGGAGGTACAGTCAGCTCTAAAGGCAACGCAACCATTTAAAAGATCTTGCTAGTAGGAGCCTGCAGCAAATCCTTAAGTCCTACAGGGCTGGAGGTGAAGCCGTTGCTTCTCTGCTCTCCTTTTCTTTTCTTTGCAAAGTTGCAATGTCATTACCAGGCATCTCATAACCATGGCACCGAGAAAGAAAAGATAGAATTTGGTTTCTTCACTATAAACTTCACTATAAAAACATTAGTGTCCACTTGATTTAAAGTTTCTGCTCACAGAGCAGAAGCTGTGCTTTACACGGCTGAGGAGCTGAGTCTTACTCTGCCAAGTTTGATACATATACATTTTTTTCAAAGCTCTACTGTAACTAAAATATACCACTCTGATCCTAATTGTAGTGTGATTTTAGTGGGTGAAACTGGAAATTTTCAAGGTTATTTTCTCAACAAAATAATCTTGTACTTATACTGAACGTCATTTACACGATTCTGAAAAATATTCAAATCTTTTGAATACCGTTAGAATAGTAAATTTCTTTAATTTTGTTATTTAAATTTCAATATTTAAAATTAATGATTTGATTTTCTGACATTATGAGTTTCTCGAGGCCGGCTATGATTTGGGGAAACGGAGAGGAACGTATTCTTGCAGTGATGTATCACTTTTCATGGTGTATTTCTTTTCTCTGACACAATAAGCAATGATGATGCCAGAGGGAACCCGTTCTTTGCACCAGTGCTGCTCTTGAAGCCTTCCTAAGGCTGAGATGTGGAAGTGGAGCACACGTGCTGTGATTGTTCGTATTTATAGAAAGAAATTTCATCACTGGTATTTGAATGTAGGTTCTCCTTCAAGGCATTCTCAACCCCAAGCAGAGAACAAGAGGCCTCATCAGGATTCATGCAACTCAGCTTTAAGCCCAGCTCCAAACTTAAAATCAGAGCTTGAAAGAAGAGTTTGGATTTAAGTTTAATGTCGAAATTCATTTTTCACCAACTTTGAAAATTACCTTTGAATCCATGTAATGATTTTCAACATGGGATCCTTGGGTGGCTTTCTTGGGATCCAGAAGAGAAAATAAAGCAGTCTGCCAGTGTGACATCTTCACCGAATGCTTTTAGAGGCCCTGCTGATTCAAAGAGCACGAAAGCAACAAAAAATAATTCGCTAAATAATAATGAACAAAATTGTGCTAATTTACAAGGAACAAGTGATGTACTTAAAGATCTCCTTTATCTTTTTAGTGCTGCTATTCCTCTTCATAAATAAGGCACATTTTTAATACCCTCAGAAAAGAGATTGAGGGGAATGTCTACCAATCGAGTGCCACTTGCCATTTGTTCTTGTATTTCACAGTGCACTGAAATATACACTTATAAATTTATGATGCTTTTTTCTGCCTACTACGCTGCGATGAACTAGTGAGGTGTAACAAAATTAGGGACTTCCATTTAGATGCATTAGTCACACAGTAAGGCAATCAGCCAGCCAGAAATGGCATCATAAACTTGCCACAGTGTAGGATATTCCCTTTTTTTCCCAGCAGCTGCAAGGTGGTCTTTGGTTTCGGTTGCCGCGCTCTGCCTGTGTTCACACGCAGACACAACGCGCTCCCTGCCCGAGCCAGCACTGGGCTGGCACTGCTGGGGCCTCGCCCCCACCCTCCTGGGCAGCTCTGTGACTGTGCCAGGTGATGTCCCCCTCAGTACCATCAGAAAGACATTGTGGCCCGTGGGACAGAGGTGGCATCAGAGTGGGGACCCTGCAGCTTGGTGCAGCCAGTAACTGCCTGTGGTATGGGAAGCAGAACAAGATACGGAGAACAAGTCCTGTGAGGAGAGACTGAGGGAATTGGGGGTGTTTAGCTTGGAGGAGGCTGAGGGGAGACCTCACCCCTGTCTACACCTGCCTGAAAAGAGGCTGTGACGGGGTAGGGGCTGGGATCTGCTCACAGGTGACAGCAATGGGACGAGAGGAAATGGCCACAAGTTGCACCAGGGGAGGTTCAGACTGGACATTGGGAAGAATTTCTTCACTGAAAGGGTGGTCAGGGATTGGCACAGCTGCCCAGGGAGGGGGTGGAGTCGCCATCCCTGGAGGGGTTTAAAAGATGGTTGGATGAGTTCCTTAGGGACAGGGTTTAGTGGGGAGACAGGAACCGTTGGACTCGATCCCAGAGGTCTCTCCCAACTTTATGATTCTATGATTATGATTCTATACTGATTCCCAGGAGGTGAAGTTTATTTATTAATTATTATCCCAGTCCTAAGTTTATTGAGACCTATGCAGAACTCTGTCTGTTTCCCATTAGCAAGGCCAGGTTTTATATTTGCAGTCAGCTAGCAATTAGTGGGAAGAGCAGATTATTAAAAGTTCCGTGGCAAAATTGCTAAGGCCAACTCTGATACCTGGAAAGGTTTTAACTACAAGATTCACAGATAAAGAGTGCTTTAAGATCACTGGGCAACTAAAAACCTAGGGCAGCTACTGGTTAATTATCCTCAGTGGATGACAATGCTAATGATATTCTGACCGGGCTGACAAGCCTTGCTATGAGGCAGAAAAATGATGATAAATGTCTATATAAAAACTTGTGTTAAAGTTCTTGTTGACTTCTCGTCTGAAGTTCATTCTCAAGCAGCCAGAGGCTTCTTGCTCAGTCAATGTTGAATTTGTTCTATACTTTTAATTTTATATTTTAGCTATTTTCAGAGGCTTCCTTTGATGATGAAATGGCTGTGAAGTACATTTGTTGCTTTGTAGTGAAGAGTAGATGGTATTTAAGCACAAAATGCATTGAAGTTCCTTGTCCTATTTGTTATGTATTCACTTGAAAAAGTTATGTGACACTTCTATATTTTGATTTATTTGAGGTGTGGAGTTTCGGATTTCAACAGTGGGGGTTTTAAGACTTGTAAAAGTCTTCTGGGAATGTGACTTTTGTCACTTTATTCCTGTGAGTGTCTTTTTGCCTGTGCAGCTTACAAAAGGCATTAGATGGTACAAATAATAACTGATAATTTCACCTCTCAGTGAGAACCTACCAAAAAAAAAAAAAAAAAAAAAAAAGAGTAGAGAAGAACGTTGGAACAGTCAGGAAAGAGAAATGAAGTGAAGGGGCTGCTAACAGCAAATCATATGAGTGAGGAATACAAATTCACTCCACAGTTTCCATATGAGGTTGTTGTGGTTGAAGTTTCTTGGCAGTATCACACAGTATCACAGTACTGTAAGGTTGGAAGAGACCTTTGAGATCATCGAGTCCAACCTATGGCCCAACACCTACACCTACTACCTACACCTACTCCTACTTGTCAGTTACACCATGGCACTAAGTGCCTCATCCAAATTCTCTTTGAACACCTCCAGGGATGATGACTCCACCACCTCCCTAGGCAGAGCATTCCAGTGAACAATTACCCTCTCAGCGAAGAACTTCTTCCTAATGTCAGTTTGACATCACACTGACTTTTTTCTGCATACGTTGAAATTTCTCCTTTAGAAACACTGAACCTGTGGGGGTTTGTCCTAGTGGACAACTGCATTGTTTGGCTTTCCCTCGCTCTAAGGAAACCTGCTGTCAAGGGTACTTTATGAGCACCTTGTATGGAGTTCTCCAGAGCTCCCAAGTTGGTGAATCTTGCTTCGTAGCCTTATGGATGGTCCAACAAGTAGAAGAACACAAAAAGTCAAATCAGTCTTTCAAACGAGAACATTGTCTAATATCCATATTAAAAGCCCAACACCGTTACGTATGTTTTAACTTAAGAGTAGGCTTAATGTCTGCTGCTGATTGTCTGAAACAGGTTGGCAACCAACCTTTTTGCTACAGCCATACCGAGGCCAGTTAAATAATAAAATAAGCATTGATTCATTTCAAATGTTACTATTTAGCAGGAGAGGCAGTAAATCTCTGGATCCTCCTGGAGAAATGTATAGAATATTGGCTGTCACCTGATGTTGTTGTTTCCTTGCAGCTCCTCTTTTCTCTGAGAAGATCCCTGTTTTATTGTCCCTGAGACAGCTACCACGCAGTCTCCCCTACCCTCCGTACTGCACATAAAGTCATTTAAACGACGCTGGCATTCCCATAAGACTGAAGCTTGAGCTTTTACTGAGATTTTAATTCAAAGCAAACAGAGAGGTAGTAATCTTTAAGCCATGAGCTGATGCTGTTAAGTATGGTATAAAATGCAAAAATGTCATCTCTGTGCCTCTCCTTCCATTTAGAAGCACCAAAACACTTTTCTTTCAGCAATAAATGCCATTTAAAGAATTATTAAGACTTTATAAGTTCTGTTTAGCAAATAGGATTAATTATTCTTCCTGCTTAGTTTCTATTCAGGCAATAAATCAAATGACACTAAGCCAGTTCTGCTCTTCACAGTTTAGTTTAAACAAAAAAAAAGAGATCTCTGTGGTTTTAACGTACAATGCCTGGATGATTCATGTTAAAAAAACCTGAAGCAAATTAAGTGTTTAAATTGAGGAGGGGGATGTTGTTCTGTTAAACCTGGTTTCACTTTCCCTAACACCTGGCTCCTGCAAACCGATGCTTTTTGTGCGTCTCTTGTACTTGTTTATTTAACAAAAAGCGTGTTTCCAAAGTAATTCTAGAGCTGTTTGCACTTCTAATGGACAGGATTGGTGGTTGTTGGGTTACAGCTGACGGTCACAGTGCTCTCAGGATGTTCACCAAGACTAGAGCTCCAGCTTGCAAGGAAGACAAAATGAATTCCAGCTCTGTACTCACGATTGCAGTCCAGGCTGAGGGTGCTTTGAAGCAAACCACGTAGAAAATGTGTCTTTATATCGATGTTCTGGTGTTGGGAGGGCTGGATGGAGGAGGAAAAGAGAATTTCTAAGTTTGTTTCGCAGGGCAGGGAGATCTTGACTTCGTGCAAATTAAAGGTGGTCACAGTTTGGGCTCTTTAATTTGTAGGTTTCATTTTGTGAAAGAGATGCTGAGGAGGCTCCCTGCAGACAGTGATCTCCCTGCGTAGCTCCAAGGGCCTGTTAGATCTGCAAACAGACTCTCTTGGGATTTCCTTGTCTTCCCGCTCACGGACAGGCGCGAGGGTAAAACACATAAAACGTTATCAAAAGGGGTGGAGGGGGGAAATGGTCAAGAAATTACAAGAAAAAAAGAAAAAGGGAAGAATCTCTAGAAGTGTAGTAAGATTTGTAGCACTCGCATCTCCTCTCCTTCTCATGGGAATCATTTCAGAAACCCATGAGCAACCCCAAACCCCTTCTGGGAGAGGTCAGTGGGCACAGGGAAGGGGGCTGAGCCAACGCCTGCTGCCTCTCGTGCTCAAAGGGCCACTCTTGCTGTGGCCCTGCCGTGCGTCTCGACACCTTCCTGAAACCCAAGGGCTGCCGCACCGTTCCTGCCGAGGCTCAGCACCCTGGGACCTGTCTTCCTGAGATGGGTACTCCACTGGGACCTGTCTTCCTGAGATGGGCACTCCACGAAGAAGCACGTCTGGGGCTGCCCCAGCTGCGTGGAAACGCGCTCGGGGTTTTCTTCTTGCCTAAACAAATGTCATTCAGAATGGAAAGAACTGTTTGGTTTCTGAGCATGGGAAAACAGGACAGACAGAGGTTATTTTGGCTCACCTACTTCATTCGTGCTTGTGAAATTTAGTCGCTTTAACAGGTTCTGGTAGTTTAATCCGTTTCTTATCCCAGTGGTCTTCCAAATAGAAAAATGCTAACAATATATCTTACTCGAGCCTTTCAAGTGATCCTTGTGAAACACTTTCATTTGTAGTGTAATGAGAACTATCAGGTATTATTGTTAAGGGCTGCTTCAGTCCTGGCTGGATACCAATTCACCTCGCGAGCTTGAAGAATAGTGTATTTCACTCCACATCATTTGTTCATATACGAAGAACAGACTTTGAAATACTCCTTTTTTCATCTCCTTTTTTGTTTAGCTGGAAGGATTGACACTAGAAAAGCTGATTTCATGAAATAAGTAGTTCTTGAAGTGATGGGTGACAAAGGGATGTGCTATAAAGTGAACAGCAACGCGATTCTCTAGTTACCCAGCCTGCGACGTTAGGTCTATTCACGGAGTGCTGGAACGGCTGGAGCCAAACTCCCATGCAATCTCTTGCAGGCAGTCTGTGCTTACTCCAGCGTAATTGTCAAACACGTTTTAGGCAATCTACAAGAAATATATATATATAACTTAACCTCCTTTTCTCAGTTTCTGCCTCTCTAAACCAGGGAAATTATTTTTATCACGTACATTGGTCATAATGCATTTATAGCTATATACAGGGCAACAGTAGTACCCCTGTTCTGTGCGTTAGGAAAACGAGAAACCGAGAAAGGTTAAGTTTCTTCCAATGGGAGGTTTTCTGGGATCAGCCAGGATGGCTCACAAGATAGCTGATTTTGGCCCTGGTGTTAATTTTGTCAGTAATTTGAGTGAGCAAGTTGTCAAGTTCTCCTGATCTCAATTTTTTTTTTTGGTTTTGGTTGGTTGTTTTGGTTTTTAAATGAGTCACAGATCACATCTCTTGTGTCTTCTGTGCTTAGTTCCTAGCTTTGCCAGCGAAATTCTATGCTCACCCAAAGAACCGCAGCGCCATAAGTCAATGTCGCTGCCTCGTAGCCCTCCTCTAGCTCACGCTGCCACAAAAGCAAGAGATGAGAGCCAGGCTGGGGAAGCTGTCATGGTGAAAAGGGGACAAAAATTAAAGCTGCCCTCCCCTGGCAGAATCCCAGCTGGAATGAAGCATTACAAACACCATCTGCTTTCTCCTGCAAATAATCCCTTGCAGGGTGCACTGGGCTTGCCCAGAATAGGAGGAGGGAAATTCTACCCCTGTGCATCACAGCCTCTATGGATTTGGGCTCAGCCTTTGCGAGTAAGTGCAAACTATTATTAACTCTGTCATGTAACTGACTTTAGAAATCGAGCCTAGGTAGCTCCTCTCTCAATTTGTGACCGTCCGATGATATGCTTTTTGTCTTTAAGCCAAAAGTCACTCTCAGATATTTGGTAAGTATTAAAAAAAAAGAGGGA
This sequence comes from Geococcyx californianus, assembly GCA_013389885.1. NCBI lineage: Eukaryota > Metazoa > Chordata > Aves > Cuculiformes > Neomorphidae > Geococcyx > Geococcyx californianus. Next base: position 6,932 of record VWPV01018324.1, on the reverse strand, counting down.
AGAGGAGAGTTGGAACCCCACAAAAGAACCACAAGCAGAAACCAACCAACTGAATTTTATAGGATGGGTTTTATGAAACTGTCACAGGACTTCTGTCAGTATAGAACAAAACAGCTTGAGCGAGTCAGCTCCTTAGGCCTCAAGAGAAACTTTCACTACAGAAATACCATCCAGATCTTAGAATGATATCTGAAAGTGACCACTGGTTCCTGAAAGCTTCTTGTGTTCATCTCCATACAGACAAACACAGGGGTTAAAATAAGGTTGCATGTTTCTTTCGGAAGCACAGCTTTGAGCGACGCATTATCTTTCCTGTTGAAGAAAGGTGGACGGCTGACTGCAATAGGCTTGTTAGAAAAAATAAACTTGATGCTGCTGATGAACTGCTTGAAGTTCATTCAAGCTGTTGACGAAGCAGATCCTATCGCATTTCAGCTGAGTACCTGAAACAGGTACAGAGGTAGTTGCTTTGACCTTGAGGCTCACGTTTTAAGTCTTCTCCACGCAGGGTTCTACCACACTCAAGCTCTGTCGTGGAGAGACACTAGACTCTTACATTTCTTCTTTGTTCATAACTGAAACAACTGGGTATTTCAGTTAACACAATGTACCTTTAATTTTAATACCCACTCGAGTGCCCTCTGCTGTTTTCCCCTTTATATATTGAAGAAACAACATCTTCCTAAGTAATTTAGTCAGTTACTATGATTCTCAAGCCTTTCTTTGATTTCCAAAAATCATATGAAGTTCTGCCTCTTGTCTAATGAACAAGTACTTACCTCTCCTGCCTCATATTCTTCCCAACTTGAGAACAGGCTCTGCTCTTTTGTCCCTTCTAATCTAAGGCTATCAGGAAAGTTTCTATTACTTCAAGGCTGATATCATTTTAAGTACCTTGGCTTAATCCCATTTCCCTAAAGATTTAAGGGATTTTTCTTCCTGGATCTGAAAAAAAATCATTATTTAAAAATAATATGGTAATAAAGCCCAGCTAAAAACTCTGTTCCAATTCTCTTCTTTTAAGCTGATGGATAAAAAGGCTCATGTGGCAAAAAAATACTAAGCCCCAAATTGCCATTTCATTAAGTAAGTTCTCATTCTACTACTATGATTGGTATTACAATTTGAGGAAGGCCAGAGGATTCATCAATGACTAAAAGAAAATCACTGTTTTGGAGGTCAAATAGGTCATTAGTAATAGATAATCATAGATAATTGCTATTATCTATTGCTACAGATTAATTATAGGTAATTATAATCTGTTACTGTTGAATACTACATATTATTTGCCATCTTTGTGGAAGGAATTCTCCTTACACCTGCATTACTAAGTTATCTAGCTCTTGTTCCTTGAATTCAGTCATTTGTGTAAATTCAGTTCAGCCTCTTTCTTAGAGTGCTTTGCACCCGTTTTCTATTATTATTTTTCCTGGCATATGTAAGTCCCTTTAAAATTTCATGTGTGCATTTAAATCAGGTTCTGTTATTCTTCAGGGTTGTAGAATTTAACAAAAGTGATATTTTTTAATCAGTGTTTTAAAATGTATTTTAACATTCTATTCTGTGGACTAATTGCCTATTAAATTCTATAAGAGTTAAAAATCACTGCCTGCTGTAAACTGTCCCATGAAGGCTTTTCTTGTTACATTTTCCTCTCTTTTTTAGAGCATATGAGTCCACTCTGACATTTAACAGGAGCCACATAACTTACCCAGGCTGTACAGTTCCATCTCAAAGAGGAACGAAGTAAAAAGCCTGATTCTTCTGGAGTGCCGCGCTGTGCTCGGCAGCCCCCGCCAAAGGCAAGGAGGGCTCAGCGAACTCTGCGCTTCTGATTCAGACCACAAACTTTGATCCTCTGCTAAAAATAAATGGTACACAGGCACACCACTTCCGACCCAGCCTGCAGAGAGCAAACCAGGGTGCAGACACCGAATGCGGTCCCTCGTTCTGCAGAAGTGTAGGCATGTCATGGGCTTTATTCGCACCAGTGGTTTCGTTGCTGCTCTGATGAGTTTGCTCATAGATTAGTGCGTAAACATATGTGCATTTAAACAATTTTAGAAGGTGACTAACCTGGATTTACAAAATTGGAATTGCTGTGCAACTGTTTTGAAAGTTTGGTTTTGATGCTGTGTTTTCTCGGCCTTTGACAACAGGTGTTTGGAGAAAACATAGAATTGTAGAATCAAACGGTTGGGAGAGATCTCTGAGATCATCGAGNTCTCTCCTCACAGCACTTGTTCTCCAGCCCCTCCCCAGCCTCGTTGCCCTCTCTGCACACACTCCAGCACCCCTTATAAAATAAAGGGTTGGGGTCTTTTAAGGATACTTTTCTATTTTGAAATCACCGCAAATGAAGAAATAAAGTTAAGAAAAAACTTTTAATACTAAGAAGGATTTATTTTAGCAAAACCAAAATTTTCAAGGAAAATGTTTCCTCTGTGATCTATAGAGACTGTTTATAAGATTTTGATATGCCCTAGAAAAGCAGAGTTATTTATTATTTGCGATTAGTTTGCAGCTTACATTCAAAGAAAATTTTTTTACAGGCCTGATATGTACCAACAGATATATTTGGCCATATACTAAAACTTTTTTAAAACTGGAAAATAGGATTGGCCGTGCCATCTGCTACTTACAACTTCTTAAATGATTACAGTACCCTTGTTCTTGGGTCTTTTAGATCCTTCACACTATCATTTTTCCAAGGTTCTAGAGTAATTCCTTCTGATTACTGTATGCACTTTGATTATTTTGTGAATGCATTTTACCTATTAGGCAGGTCCTTACCATCAGCACAGTCCCCATTGTGTGAATTATTCTGTCTAAACGTAGCCTTTGTGAAAGCTCTCTGCTCCTTGCTACGTGTCGTTCCCCTGGTATTTAAGTCCTGCCTGGGAATGCTACTTCCACTTCCCATGGCAGGTGACATCTGTGATGGACTTTTTTGTAGGTCTACAGGAGAGCTACAACTGGTGTTGATAATGTTGGGGGGGTGGGGTGGCAGGTCTGGGGGTTTTTTTGACTGTGGATTTTCAGGCAGTGGTCTGAACCCAGTTAACTTCTGAAGGAACCGGCTGGTATTTGAGTGGAGAGTTCACTAGAATGAGGGAATCTATAGTTTCTATGCATTTTTTAGACCCATCAAAACACTGCTAAGAGCACCACCAGCTGGTGCTGGTGGACAAGCACAGGGCACTGATTTCACCACGCCTGCTTCTCACCATCTCATAGAGTGCCTCTTCCCTCAACGTTGTTTTATTCCCTGTGTTTGAACATGGAATCTTCATTTGGCCCTTCTCCCAAGCAGGGAAGGCACTTGATATCCTATTTCTATTCAGTTGGATACAGCTGGTGGCTCAGCCCCTGTGGGAATGTTTCTTGTACAAGCTTCATTAGGCTCCTTCCTTGGGGCTCATTTTGTCTCCACCGGTCTTTCAAAGCATAAGCTGGCTTCAAACACGATAAGGACTTCCCTGTTACAGAGACCCCCAAAAAGTTCCTGGGTTTCCCAGGCACCTGCTGTAATTCAATCTGTCTTGGTGGCCACCAGAAATGTTCGTGAACAAAATGTTGTTTGGCAGGCAGGGGCAAACAGGTGTCCTATAGTATGAAGAAACACGTGGTTTTGTCCTCTTGTAACCTCCTGCTCCTGAGTAAATCAGTGCTTCATGAAGCATAAGGGTGGAATCCGACTCCTACAGTGGAACAGTAAGGCACAGGCATTCAGACAGCCTTAACAAGACTAGACAGTAAGTTTGGGAAATGACAACAAGGAGTAACAATGTCTGTTCTGTAGCTGTGACTGGCCAAGAAGCCTGCCTTTCCTCACCTCGGGTGATGGAAAAGCCACAGGAAACGTGAACAAACCAGCTTTGGTGTATGTGGTAGGGCAACAGCACGCGGGACTTAGAACTGGATGCTCTACTTCATGACAAGGCAATGAACCTCTTTCAGTGCGGAGTTCACACTGAGATTTTGGCTCTGGTTACTGTACTGGCAACAGAGTTGTGCACAAACTACAGGCGGCTTCGGGGAAATGGCAGGAAGGCCCTCAAATATATGAATTGGAGTTATCCAGATGGGACATAACACAGGCTGTAAAAGCACCTGATGATCAAGGCAGGAGATAATGATTCATATCTTGGAGCTACTCCTAGAATTATCATGGGGAAGCTCAATAGTCAGGTCCTGTGACCCTCAAAGCTCTGGAGAGGCGCTAAAACAAAGATCAGGAAATTTCATGGAAGGGGAAAAAATAAAAGCTCCTTTTGCAGGAAATCACCTGTGAAAACAGGCAGGGCTTTAAAGGAAAGTTTGTCTCTGTTAATATTTATACTTTGTCAACATCTTAAGGTCAGGATGCTAAATAGTCCTTTTGAAACATGGCATGTGTTTCAGCGAGACCTAATTCTGAGATTTCAGGAGCAAGACTATCCCTGCGCTACCTTGATTCACAGGATATGAAGTCACAGGAAATATTCTGCTGTTCATCAGAAATATGTACTTACAAAACAAATTGCTATGGGGGTGCACAATAAACGTAGTTGTGGAGAGGTTAAAACAATGCTAAGACAAACACCTCGTTTATATATTACATTCACAACTGTTAATAAATGGGAAGTGCAGGGAGGAAGTAAAAAAAAAAGACATTGCTGGAAAAGATCAAAGTAATTCCTGCAAATTTGTGCATGTAATCATGCAGCCACTAAATGGAAATTGCAGATCCTGGATGTGATCCTGTGATAAATCAACTATAAGAACACAGCCCGAAAGGAATAACCTGCATGTGCAGAGAGGAACATTAAAGTCTGTACTACCAAATTTAGCAGAGAAGGGCAGAAAACCTGCAAAGTTATTGTTTTGGGGTTTTTATAAGACTCGCTTTATTGGTAGCAGAATGGATTTTGCTATCAAACAATACTGTCTTTTCAGTGCTCTATACCAGACAAAAATTATTCCCCCCTCATCTGGCCTACACTTATTAAAAGATAGAAATTTCTGCAGATGGGAAATGATGGCAGGGTTAGTAGTTCCTGATGGGTAAAGAAATTTTAGGGAAGGAAAATAATAATTAGCAAGGTAACACTGCCATAAAATTAGCCCCAGTTAGGGTATCTTCAAAATACGGGCTGAGGCAGCTGACGGCATTGTTGGCACCAGTACTTGACCTCCCCACAAGTGGTGGGCATGTGTGTAGTTGTCCCACTGATCTTGCAAACGAGCGTGCTTTGGTGTGCTGTTCCGCTGGAGAAGAGGAGGGCTGCACGCGCAGCTGCTGCTCACAGCCCAGGCGGGCAAGGGCAAACTCAAGGACTGCCTGCAGCCAGACAATGGTTGTGCCCCTAACCTGTTTCACAGCTTCCTGCGCGTCTGTTTGATTAAATGCTGGTGTTTCTTAGCAAAAGCCAGTCCTTGCCATGATTTTTCACTTTCAAGAACCTGCAACCATTGCCGAGAATTGGATACCAAATGGAGAATTTGCGCTGTATCCTGTACTTTCTCTTAGCTTCTCTTTGGCTGGTTTTTCAGTGCCGGCACGTAAGCAGAATGTCCTTTAGAAGCAATGCAGCTCACTGTGTTTTGCAGGCTGGTCACAAACCGTTACTGCTGGGCACCTGTGCTCAGGGGCATGGGGCCAGCCAACTTGAGAGCAGGCACTGCTGTGTCCTGACAGATGGGGATTAACGGCCCTGGCTGTGAGATTGTGTACTCTGCTCCTAGCAAGCCTGCAGGATAAGGTTCCCAGTCGGGGCTGTCCTAGCTGTAGTCCATACTGAGTTTCTGCTGCTCCCTTTAGGAGATTGTGCTGTCGCTAATCTGATCCCAAACTGGTGCTGAAAAAAAAATGGGAGTTTTCAGACAAGCCTGCCTGCCTCACGCCTTTGTGATGTGAGGCACTAGAGCAGCGTGGCAGCAGAGAGGTCTCGCTACTCATCCAGCACCCACGCGCAGGTATGCTCCAGGCAACGTGAGAGGAGCGCGTTCAGATGTCCCTTCTCAGAGGTCACTGCTCCAGAGGTACTCAGGGTGTCCCCCGGCTTGCTAATCCTAGCTCTGCAGCAAGGAATTAGGAAAAAAGTCACTCCAGCAAATCCCAGACCAAGGGACAGACACGCTGTCGCTTGCTCCAGGGTGAGTACAAGCCAGAGGTACAGCTCTGGGAGAGAAAGGATAAAGAGATAGAGACAGGTCCATATTTACTTACTGCTTTGATTTAGGCTTCTGTCAGAACAAGATCAGATATGTGAGGACTCATCTTCGAGACCGTAGAAATGGGTGCAAAGCTTATTAATTGATAAAAAAAGGAACATAGTCACAAGTAGGACAAACAGCAACCAGGGTGGATCAAATAATCTGCTTAAAGTATACTGGAAAGCACAAATGATAGTGCTAAAATACCAGTGCACATCAGATATTAGCTACCCATATGGCATTTGTTCTAGTTGTAAAAAGTTCTTGATACGTGAATTCAACTTGTTTGAGAGAGAGAAAGATTTTTTTTTTTTTTTTAAAAAAAAGGACAAGATTCATTCTTTTTCTTTAGTTCCATTGCTTTTCTGACATAACATCTACAGCCTCACTTTTATCTTTTGACACCAAGGCTTAAAATAAGGATCCTGCAGACTCTTGAGAACCCTGTTGCTGACCACTAGCAGTAGCAGAGCTGGCTTTTAGCACACTAAACATTAGCAGCAAACTGATAATTGCCAGACTTGGCACACAGTATTCTACCAACAGGGATCACAGAGCAGAAGTGAAATTGTTCTGTTTTCTTTTAAAGGAAACTGGATATTTTCTTAAGATATATTTTCCGTCAACAGCTTACAAACGTTTCATGAGAACTGAGCTGTACAGTACACAGGATGTCATGCTAGGAAATGCTTGCAAAGCCATTATTGAGTGCACAGAATCACAGTACCATAAGT
>VWPV01018323.1:0-19938 GCA_013389885.1 Geococcyx californianus | reverse complement strand
AGACTGGACATTGGGAAGAATTTCTTCCCTGCAAGGGTGGTCAGGGATTGGCACAGCTGCCCAGGGAGGGGGTGGAGTCACCATCCCTGGAGGGGTTTAACAGACGGGTGGATGAGTTCCTTGGGGACAGGGTTTAGTGGGGAGACAGGGACGGTTGGACTCGGGGATCTCAGAGGTCTCTTCCTACCTAGAGATTCTATGAGTCTATAATCTCCGTGCGGATAAGGGGAAGGATGAATGCTGCAAGAGCTGCACAGGATAAAACAGAATTAGCAAACGGGAAGTAGCCATTCACTGCTTTGCTTTTGGTGATTTAACAGACAGGTTTTATGACTAGACCTCTGCCCTGTCTCCTTGAATTGGTGTAAAAAACCTTTTGCAAATAAATATGTTCCATAAAAATGCAGGGTTTGGTACTTTATTTTCTCGCAGTATATCTTCTCTCTCCTTTTCCTGACCCCTTTCTACTTCCTATTTTTCCTTGAGCCACCTTTGTGAGGACGTGGCCTCTTATCTAGACGTGGCAAAGCACAGAACAGAGGTAGAGTGACTGATAGAAGGATGACATTTTTTGAGCAAGAAAGGTAGAATTGAAAGTTCATTTCCATTTCATTTTTGTTGTGGGGAAATATTTTTATTCTTGAAGCATTCCTAAAAGGTACAGTATTTTTATATTGGCTGGTGTTGGTATCAGTGAAATCTGGTGCTGTTGATCCAAACCCTTTGCTTATTTTGGGGTGAATTCGGCATCATTATAATTTATAAAAGAAGTGATAGTGGTTCCAGGCTGCTATTTTTCCTAAATTCCCTGTAGTAGATTCTTTTTCTCTAGGCAGGAAATTCTAACAACTCTAGGTGAATGGGCCAAAGGAAAGCAGTGGTTTCGTACACTTCCCACATTCATGTGGCTTGAGCCATTCCATAGGCTTGGAAGTCTTGTTTGGGGACTCTGAAACTTGAATTTTCAGAGTACTCGACAGACATTTTGGATAGCTGACAATCACCTCTTTTCCCTAAAGACCTTCTTTCTAACTTTTCCATTAATATTTACTTTTTCCAGTCACCACATCTCACAGAAAGGCTGGAGATTTTCAGTCACTGCTGAACCTGTCAGTCAAAACCGGTTTTCTATTTTTTTATTTAGATGGTCTCTAAAGTCTGTCTTCCCATCTCCATACACAACATGGAACTTGGACATAGCTCATACCATCCAAACACTATGTCTTTCTTCTGTGCAGCTTCTGTGATACTAACTTCTCCCCTCACAGCAATCAGGACATTTTATTTCACCTTCAGTTTTCTTCATGGTTTCTTGCCTTCCGCATCCAATTAGAGATCGCTGTTTTCTCTTTCATAATTTTATGGCAGATAAAAGCCATACTTAAATCCAGGTTGAAGCAGCAAACACCAGCAGCATCTTGCTACCTTGGAAAGGAAGATCTTAGACTAGTAGGGCAGATGAAAGTGAACGGGAAGTCTGCAAAACTTTTATTAAGTATATCTGAACGCTGTTCCAGCTTTCCCTCTCCTAATGTAAAAACCAATACACATTTTTTCCAGATTCTCACCTTGTTCCCCCTGTCCTGCAAGCAAAATTTCTTTCTTATCAAACTAATGATTTAAAGAAAATGTATTTTGAGAACTAATTTATTAAGAGTCTAAGCCAATTAAGGATGCCTCCAGGCTTCCTCTAGTTCATCTTTATCAAGCCGTGATGACCTAAGGACAACTGCTTTCAATTCAATTTAAGATTATCAAGAGAAAACATGGGCCTTTCAGTAACTCTTCTATGAACATGGCGTCTCAGGAAAGCTACAGGTTTTGGCTATGATTTCCCTTCACTTTGATTTATCCACTAGGGCACTACACTTCTTGGGTATCTATCTCCTGCACCACCTCTTTCAACAAGTGTGCCTTCTTAAAAGGTGCTTTTGAAATCACAATCTTCTCTCTATAACAAAAATAGGACAATTTAGAAGCATCAACACTTGAAGCATTTCAAAAAAATATGACTAACATCAAAATTATTAGTCACAGTCTGTCACATTGCTTCACTCAACTGTATTTGTGGATGTTCGCTGTCATGGTGAAACCCGTCTGGATCATGATTATTACTCATTTGGGCACAACAGTCAAGTCTGTCTAGTAGGTGACCTGACTTTTGTTGAACATACTAATCCCTGAAAGGCCAGAGGATTGTGTAAAAAAGTGGAAAACCAAAGATCATCTTAAGATAAAATCACAGAAATTACATTTCTATTGTCTATGAAAGGGCTTATCTTCTCCCTGAAAATTAGTCTAATGCAGATGTGTGGGAATACTTAAGCCACATGTGTCATCTGGTGAAAATAAAGATTTATTTTGGCTGAACTAGCCGTATTAGCAGATAAAGATTCGACTTTGAACTAGATCTTAGTTCGTAGCCTGCTGCTGCCTTGGGATTAATTTCAGAATTTCTGTTTGTTTTCAATACAGAGAAACTACTGCAGCTGATTTTTTAAGGTCTTTTTGTTCTTCAGAAAGGCAAGTTACTGAAAAGAGAAAGGAAAGTCAAAAAACACTGCAAATTACAGTAATTTTACATGATGCCAACTACAGCTTTTTGGTTTCAGTTTTAAAGAAGGGTTATCCTAATCTTTCAGAAATTAATAGCTGTCTTAACAAGAGCTGGAGTTCCGTGCATTTATCCTCACCATGCTGTATCTTCACTAGAGGATGCACTCTTGCTTTGTGGATGTTTGGGCTGCATCGCTGCCTTCTGCTTTAGTGTCACCGTGACAATGCACAGACGCATTTTTTCAGTCTGTGTCCTGCTGACTTTTGTGGTGACTCTCCTTTCCCAGGGCATTCTTTGGGCTCCTGGACCATCCTTTGCCTGGCCATTGACTCTTGGTGTTTCGTTCTATTTTGCATGTCTTGCTTTCGGTTGTGAAATAGAAAACATAGCAGGCGGCAGTGGAGGTCAGCAGGGGGAATTTGCACAGCAGAGGACAGGAGCTGAGCAGATTTCCTGGACAAGTTTCAGTGATGAAGCATGAGACTCAAAGAAGCTTTTAGATTCTCATGCAAATAGGCCCCAGTAGCACCTCTCACTCCCTGACGTAGGCGGTTGCCTCATCTGTGGATTTCCTGCATGTTGCATACAAAGTTGCAAAAGAGGAAAGGGACCTCAAAGGGTGTTGCCAATTGAGCGTGCCAATATTGAAAGTGACTTTACTAGCAAATTCCAAATGCCACCCAGCAGTGTCGCCTGTTCCCACAGAAAGTCTCCCTATTCCCCTCTTCCACACCTCCAGACAATCAAATGCACGTCACTGGATTAAAAAGAAACCCCAGGCTTTAGAGCTGTGAAAATATCTCTGCATATCAGGAATGTACATTCTCACAGCAGTCTCAGTTTCTCTCCCTCCAAGCTACTGTCTTCCCAACACATCTGCTGTCACACAAGCAGGACAAGATGAACCACTGGCATAGGAAAAAGAAATCTGTTCACTTTCCCCCCACTAGAAGGAGGGGAACTGTAGGTGGGCAGATGAGGTGGCCAACAAAAGATGTTTCTTTGTCTTCATTTCATGTATAATCCTCTAAGCTGTTTTCCTTCTGTTATTCAAGTCAGAGATCTCAAAGTAGTTTATTGTGAATCCCACTTCACTGTGGGACCTCTTCGGATCTGACAAATGAATCAAGTCATCATCTGGCCTTCGAGGCAAACCACAGCATACTGCGGAGAGGGGTTTGAGTGGGTGCTACTTACCGCTAACAGTAATGCCCAGGGATGTTATTAAGAGAATAAAGATTCCTGAAGGTTCATTCTTTTGATTAAAATGTAGCATTTCAAGTACAGACCACAATTTATAATATCTCTTAATCAAAGAGACCGGGATGATACTATTGTAGGTGTCTACCTAAGAGCACACTCAAAGATTTAAGTCAGCTTGGTTTGTTCTGAGTTTTCTGAGCTAGTTTTCTAGAGTTCAGGTGGTCTCACTGAGCTCGTTTTGCTGCTGAAAAAAATAATACATTGAAGAAAACCTTGAAGAATTGCATAGATTTACCTGCATTCATACCATCACACCTGAGGGTAAAATTTGGCGTATACAGAAATAGCTCGCTGCTCCAATCTACCACAGAGAATGGAACAAGTGATTTCACCTGAAAGTGTATGTCATAGATCGTTATAGGATCCCTGAAAAGGAAAGGCACCATGTGAAACACAATGAAATACAAGATAGGATGTTTTTAACTATTTCGCATACTCCTTCCAGTTTCCCAGCAAGGGAAAAATGAATCTATGGAGCCAACAGTCAATTGAATATTTTAAGGAGTAAGTGTGAACTCCTACTCTTCTGAAAAAAAATATAACTATCATCTTCTGGACCTGTAGCCACCTCAAAACATACTCTTGCCTCTTCTTACGCTCTTCTAGTTCCTGAGGATTTATGAACAACATTTCTACTCTCCATTATCTCAAAATAATTGAAATAAATCATATTCTTTCCCCAGTTGAGCTCTCACCCCTGTGACTTTACCAGTCCACACAACAACCCCAGCCATCCTGCAACCTTCTTGCAGCTGGGTTGGCCAGGGGAGAAAGATTTTCACATTGGTGTAGAGCTTTTCAGTGTTAATACATACTTGAGGTCCTGCTTGTATTGTTCAAATGCTACTGACAACCTGAGGACTAGTCTGTCTGAAATATTGTCTGTCTGCTCGAAGTGAAATGAATCAGTGAGCTCTAACTAGTTCCAGCTGAAGAGATGCAATTTCCTTCAAGCCATGGATTTCTTCAATTGAAGAAATCGGAGGAATGATTAAACTTCTTCAAAAACGTGTTTACAGCTACAGACCCACCTTTTGGGATTCATGTATGGGGTTGTAATCTGAGGGCTAGGACCAGCTGTGACTGGGTTATTGGCCTCTTCTCAGGGCATATTTATTGAGGATACAGAAAGGGTAAAAGGATTTGTAAGGAGAAGGAAGAGAGAAGGGGAATATACTCAGGCTATCACTTCAGACAATCACATTGAAATGTGAAAACTAGACTTGCTCATGCTAGACAACTGGCCTGCCTGTCCATCACTCCTGACTTGGCATCTTTCATCAATAATGTATTGATAGTACATTAAATCTAACCAGACCTCGAAGAAAGAAACTGGATACTGATGAAAAACAAAGCTTTCTGTTATACATAGTACTTAAATAGCACTGGAGGGACTGGCAAGGTGAAGGACTTTGGAGAAGAGTAGGCTTTAGAGGATGTGGAAAGGAGATATTATGTTTTCCTGCTTTAGATTCTTGTCTGCTTTACTGCCTAAAAGTTGCTTCTAGATAGAGAGTACCGTGGAGTCTGGAATGGCAGTGGGATGTCAGACAGACATTTACCATAGCCTTTTCCTCACTGACAGATATCTCACCGGCAAATATTCAAAGTGATCAAACAGACAAAATAGCCCCATCTCAGACTGAAAATCACAGGAGTTCATAACGGTTAAAACCAAACACAAAGCAGCTAGAGGACTTGACAATTTACTTATTTATTCTCACTCTAAAATGCTGAATCCATTTCAATCACAGATGGGGACAGGACAGCCAACAACAACACATCACTCCTAGCTTGAGACCTTTTATGTCCTCTTCTGGGATGCATCAAATGGTGATGACCAAATTATGACCCTTTCCACCTCCCTTCCTGAAAGCATAGCATTTTTGCCAATAGCCATCAGTCAAGGTTTTAAAAAATGTGAAGCATAAGATTATGCCTAAAATATTACAGCATCTTCCTGACTATCAAACATGTTGCTTCTCAAGCAGCTGCTGGGTACCTCAAAGCTGCCAAGTACTCAACACCTTAAAGATAATCTGGCAGTTGGCTATTGTCACAGGTTGAGAGCTCCAGTGTCAGGTTCCTTAACTTTGGATACTTCGGGCGTCCGGCCCTCACTCTACCTTTGACTTTCTTTACAGAGTGGTAGTGACTTTTCTTTTTAATAAGTATTCCCTCTTTTCAACAGCAGTAAATCTGTATTAGAGGTTCAGAGTTAAATTTTAATGTTGTTACAGTACAGAGAAAATGTGGGGGATTCCTGCTTATTTTCAAAATCACTGTGTACTCGTGGCTTATCCGTGATACACTCAATATTCCCTGAAGGAAAACAAGACAAAACTTGTTAATGAGGCTCATGGAATTTTGACTAAGCCACTGTGATCTATTTCATTCTGTTTTCATAAGTGAACAAGCAGTGATAATAAATAACCTGACAAAGATTTAGAGGCAGAGCTTAAAGAATCAATGAAACATTTGTTTTAACAACTTTACAATTTATTCAAGGCTTTCAGCCTTCCTTGTTCTGCAGAATTGAGTGGGATGGGTCATGGGAATTAACTTCCTTGAGGGGTTATGATCAAAGTCTGCTGTAGCTACTCCAGAAAAACGTTCTAACTGTCTTCTTCCCTCCACTTTCAAATATAAGCTGGGCTAAGGAGAAAGGCAGTGGCAGAAGGATATAACCCACCCCCCCCAAAAGAGAAGGCATATGAGGTTTGGTTCAACATTCTTCATTCTCCTGCTTGTTCTGCTCTGGTTAGTTATGAGAGCATCTGTTTACAACCATGTTTACAACATCATTTTGCCTTCTCAGAAAGTAAATCTAAGAAGTTGTTTTGAAAACTCGATGTGTGATCACTGAGAGAGAAAGTATTTAAAGAACTTCAGAGGAGTGTGATTTAGGCCATAGGGCAAAACCCAGAGCCCAATGAAGTCAATAGGCTCTTGACCTTTGACTGAAAGAAATCTTCCCTCTTCTGTCTGCTGACTTGATACACTTTCCCTTCACTTCAGTCTTTACCAGAACACAATACAGAGGAATGAAACTTTCTCCCCGCCCCTGGGACTTTCTACAACCAATCGATTGGAGAAAAAAAGAAATAACAAAAGAGTGTTCAGTGTCTGGGTAGTCCAAAAACTGTTCTTAAATTAAAAGTTAGTGTAGGCTGGTCTTTTCACTTTTGACCACTTCTGAGTCCGAACAAAACCAGTCATGATGCCAGCAAAATTTCATCGGCCAGCACTACGAGGTGAATTTTGATGAATGGTAGTCATGTTTTAGCTAAAAAACTTCCACTCATTAATGATGTGTGGGATCATTCAGAGGGGTTTTTTTATTTATTCTTGGTGAAATAGTCAATGATAATTTTCACCCTCAACTGTTCTATAAGAGCCCTTGAGAATCCTGAAACAGAAAAATCCATCTCTTTATAGATACATTTTTATTTCAGTGGGGATCGATGTCAGCCTGTCATTGAAATGTTGCTTCAGAAATGAGGAGTTCTTGCCAGCTGACATGCTGTTCAAGAGCTGTTCAAGAGCTGTTGTAACACTGTTCATGTGTGCTAGAGTGTGAAGATCAATTTGCTTTAGGGACTGGTTATATGTGCAGAGATATATGACACACTGACTGGCACTGGTTTTGATTTAAAAATCATAACAGAGAAACCACTAACAACCTTTAAGCAATCCCTCAACTATTTAAAGTGCCTAATAAGAAATTACACAAAATTTGTAAACTACACAAAACCCCACTGGAATGTCAAAATTTATAACAGCTGTGGGAATAGAAGTCAACTAATTGAACTGAAGGGACTTAAATTACTATATTTTAATTAAGTTCAGATAAACTAACGATGATCTATGATGGCTGTCCAGTAAACTATCTGAAATAAATGTTGGCACAATCACATTAAGACAGGTTTCTTCCTTAACATTAATGCCATTAGTACAACAGACTGCACTGTCCGGAGAAATCTGAAAAGGAAGCGCAAGAACAAATAGGTAACGTCTTAATTGCATTTTAGTCTTACCATGGGCGGAAAAGGATATAAACTGGCCAGTAGCACCCCTGAAAAATTAATGTCTGATAACTTGCTCTGTCAATCAGATGCCCATCACCGGGCCATCAATCCAGCTTTTTCATCAGGTGCTAAACCACTTCCTTGAAGTAGATTTATTTAAAGTGATTTGAGTCTGTGTTCCCATGTGTCCTCCTTTTGAACATGATGTGTGGTTCTTTGCTTTGCACTTGCTTCTTCAATACATCCAGACACTGCAGAATAAGACTGATATTCTGTTACTTCAGTACAGTGAAAAGGATTAAAAGGAGCAACAAAACTGGACTAAGATGCCATCATCTCTAGTTCTGCCACAGAACAACGTACTAACAAATCTATTTACGAGCACATATCAGATTTAAGAAAATCAAAATCAGGCCATGGACTGCAAGTAGTATACTCTACTGCAGTCAGAGGAGAAACAGTATAGAGCAGTGGATCAGTCCTCTGTTTGGAGCATTTTATGGAAAACTATGGCATATTCCATTCCTTTCCGTAGGAGCTCACACAGACATAAGAAGTGAATGTCTTCAGGGAAATTTTTGGACAGCTGGACTATTTGACTCATTAAGTAAAAATTTCTGTGCCTCCACACACACTCCCCACCCCCCCATCTCCTCCTCTCTTCTACTCCTCTCCTCTATTTTAAAAATGCCATGCTGAACTGCCTTCTAAAATGAAAAGCTACCTCTGATTAAAACACAGCAAAAGTGAGCAGAATCAGAAGTACTGTCAAGCATTCCAGACTGCTGTTGCCCGTTTCATTTCGTTTGCTTAGAAGCTGATGTAAACACTTGTAAGCTTTTCCTCAGGTGCAAACAGAAGGAAAATAACTATTCACTCAAAATCTGATTAAGGATATAAAGTCATCCAGTCATCCCACGCTAGGCTGACTCAGCCTGGTCTGTAAAATCCGTGTATGAGCTTAATGAAGCCGCAGACTCACTAACACCCTAGTCTAACAGCTTTATCTAAAGAGAATGTTGTCTGGTTATTTCAAAGCCGTTTCATCTTTTTTTCCTATTCCCTGTGAAGTATGAATTTCAGAGGACAGGAAGACTTTTCAGGGTAAGTTCTTGATCTGAAGGGCAAATCAAAAAGGCATTTAATCCTCTAGCATGCACTTGAATACTTTGCTTCCACTGGGAAGTTACTATTCTACATGCTATGAGTAAGCATACCAGAACACCGGCAGAATTTCAAGTGACATTTACATGCATAGTTAGAACATTATGTTGATGTGGGGGTTTGTTTGTTTTTTATTTTTGCTAAGCCAGGCTTCAGTAGTCAGTTTCCTTTTCTCTTAATCTGCAGCTGCTTCATTGACTATCCACCGTCTTTATCACAGTGACATTTCTATACGTCATTCTTTTTACGCTAATCAGAAACAGGCGAAGTGGGTGAAGAAATTGCTCCACAGGCATGAGGTCTGTTGCTGTAAACGATATGTTGAATAAGAACAGAATTCAATGCAAGAGACACTATGCTTATTTACACATGTTGAACTGATGTCTTATATCTGTAGGACACATCACAGCTCTTTGTTGTGGTCATTTATGGCCCTAATCCAACAACACTCTGCAGAAAGCCTGTAAGCAGTGAAACAGACCCATTGTTTCCTCTATTGACATTTAAGTTGTATAAAGACAATCATCCACCACACTGCTGGCTAGTGGCTTGAAAATGGACATTGATCCATGACTGCTATGACTGATGAAACCTAACTTCTTCTGAACACATATTTGCATGTCCTATACCCTCACACTAGAGCAACCCCAGTCTTCTCCCCCACCCTAAAGAATTTGTTCCACCTTGCTCCCATGACACTTTCAGCCCTGCTCACCTCCTAGTTACCGTTAGAAGCCTTGCTAGCTCAGCAGGAGATGGGCAGCACTGAGAGAGTTTCAGACTATGGCTTTCATGACTGCTTGACCGACTGCTGCTTCTCACTTGTTACACACAGCAAGCAAAGATCAAGCCCTTCCTTCAGGGCTCTGTCAGGGCATCTCCCTCCTCCTGCTAACAAGATACCAATTTTCAAAAGTAATAGCGTCTTACTGTCTTGAGACCACTATTCCTTTGTCAGATTTACTTCATGGGTTCAAGCCTACTAGAAAGATGCAGATGGTCAAACAGGCATCATGAGCAAAGAAGTCCCATTTCCTTAGGAAACCAGGCTACCTTGTATTCCTCAGCTAAAATGGCCTTCGCTGTAGTTGTTCCATCACTTTTACCTTTGGAGCAAATTTTGTCATCTTATTAAATGCCTGTTTTGAAAGGCAGGTATTATTAAAGGAAGTTCTTGCAATACGTAATCACAGCGAACCGCAATACTTGGAATTGGGAGGATTTTAGAAACTCCATTTCCTCACTTTCGAGTCATGGTGTGTAATAAAGTAAGGATCAGCGTGACCGTATGGGACATTGCTGGGGAACAGGAAAGAAAAATCAGGAAGGAGAAGGAAGTAAAATAAAAAAGTTAAAACAAACATAAACAGAAAAACAATCTTGAAAAAAATCAGAACTTGTTAGATTGTGGCTGACCCCTTAGGGCCATAATTGGCCACATATCACTTGACTAGGTTTTAAATATTAATTAGAATATTAATAATAAGTAGGCACTTAATATGTATAAACCCTAAATGAACATTTTCTTTGTGGTTTGCATGTAATTGTCCCCTGCACGCTAAATACAATGATAATGTTTTCAGTGGGTGGCTCTGGTGTCTGAAACAAGGATATTCCGTATAAACTTCCGGATGTACCAGAGTTTTTATATCTTTATCATCCAGTGTGTGACTTCAAGAGTGCAGCAGCAATTATGGCAAACTCCCAGTCCCAACTGTAAACAAAAGTCTGTAATTATACATAATTATACATGTCTAATTTATATAGTTATAGATACGCACATAAACACAAATAAAATACATAATTAAACATATTATTTAGTGGTGCTGAAATGCATGCTATGATCTATGAATTAATTATGCATGTTTTGCCACCCACTACTGCTGCCCAAACTCTGAAGCCTTCTTCTCACATACTAAGGCTTTAATGTTGGATTCTGATTTCGCATTCCATTAAGCCCACTCTAAATCTGGATTTTTGCTCATCCTTAAAAGCTGGATGCAATGGCAGTGATACCATTAAAGTGTTCTCACTTGCAAGGCTAAAATGTGACATTATGATTTTACAAGTCAATTACATAGGATAAATGGAGATAAATAAGAAGACATTGGAAAGGGAAAGCAAAAAAAAAGTATGCTACTTTTTTAATTGTCTAAAGTCACAGCTTCTTCCTTGGGTAGAGGCAATAACCTCATCAAAAATAACATTCGACACTTTGTCCAAAGTTGTAAGGGAAGACCCAGCTTTCCATTCTCTTCCTGGAGCAAAGGGAGGGACAGAGGTTGTGAGTGAAGAGAATCTAACACACGTCTACCAAGGGAAGGTTCTTGCCTAAGCCTGAGAAATACCAGCACCTCAAGCCCAGGACATCTGACATCAGGCTTTCCACAATGAAGAGAAAGGGCAATTTTGTATGTGAAGCTCAGTGAAGCAAACCTAAAGGAGAGTGAGGAGCATTTCCAGTCCTCCCATTCAGGTGACTCTGTGCTGTTGGCTTCAGAATCTGGGTAGATTCCTAGACGTTTTCAAAACAATCTTATTCCTAAACATCGCCGCCCTGGAGCACCACTTTCACTATTAACTCCAGTATGTGCTGTTCTGAACAATCTAAAATAGATTGAAAATCTTAGCTTTTACTTTCACAAGGAAGCTGGAGGCTCCATTTGTGTAGTATCGTTTGAGGCTTTCCTTTCTAGTACAATAATGCTGACTCGAAACTTCGGAATTCCACAAGACACTTTTCTGAAGACTAGGCCAACTCCATGGGTCTCCTTGTCCTGGCAGATGCCAGATGTTTGTGCAGGCCACATCTTTCATCAACAGTACAAATGGTGCCTGACCAGCAGTGTAATGAACTTGTCCTGTTCTCCGTCCCACTTCCATTCCCCAATTCCCAACACGTGACTCTCCTGACCCCTGAGAGCGCACATCGTTCCTCTTGCTGCAGCTGCCAGGAAGCCTGTGGATGGTACTTGTGGTTTCTGTAACACGGACGCTGCCCCATAAGGTCTGGCCTGACACCACCAGCTAATTCTGTGCTGGCAACACGGCCGTAAGACACAGCCACTTGCCGTCCTTTCAAAGTGTGTCCACGTCTCTCTGTGTGTGTGAAANGGTCACCTGAGAGAAGAGCCCCACTCCTGCCTCACTACAGCCTCCCTTCAGGCAGTTGTAGAGGGCAATAAGGTCTCCCCTGAGCCTCCTCTTCTCCAGGCTGAACAACCCCAGCTCCCTCAGTTGCTCCTCACAGGGCTTGTGCTCCAGCCCCCTCACCATCCTCGTTGCTCTCCTCTGAACACATATTTCTTCTCCTTTTTTGGAATTTTTTTTCACCTGTTGCCAGATAAACAGCAGGGGATGAGAGTCTGCTTCATGCCAGACATAGTTTTGAATTTATTAACTTGCCATTCTTTTTATCTTGATAGAACTTGACAGGCAAGCATACAAGCATCTAAATTAACTTAGCTCCCAGCTGGCACCTAGACAAGCCAAGAATAACACAGAGGTAAATCAGAGGGGTTGAGGATGGTGATGGAGTCAAAAAGGAGTGAGGGTAAGATCATGAGAGAAAGGAAAAAAGTGAACTTTGGACTAAAGAAGTTTTTAAGAAATAATTCTTCAAAGCATAACAACATGACTGAAGGCTGCCCGAAAAACCTCTTCTGTGTGAGAAGGGCAACGGATAGACAGAGGGAAAAACTCAGATGCATATTTGCCTCTGGGACAACATGGATTTAAACACAAGACAATTTCGTAAATGAAAATGAATGCAATGACCTCAGCTCAGGTCGCAAGGGAGTAGAAGCCCACCAGGTTATGAAACCACTGCCGAATTAGGCATCTTTGGCAGCAAGAGCATTTGGGAGAGGCCCAAGGATGAGCAAGTTCTGAGGATTTGATTTAATTTCGAAGGAGGGTGGTCTTTCCATTTCAGGGTCAGCAGCAGGACAGTGTAGTGGGTGTAGAGGTGGAAAGGGAAGCACACAATTTGGCTGACTGTCATGACCTCTGGATAATTGGAGATTTAATTTTCCATGTCTCAACACTCCCTAAATCTTCCTACAGAAGCCAAGTCATCAAAAAAATACATGGAGGAAACCCTTCCTAGGTGGAAGAGGGTGCATAATAAGTTATGAATATTCTTCCTCATCAGCTGTCCTGTCACAACAGACACCAGTTATTAAAGTCAAGGGGTGGGGGTGATGTTGTTCGCAAGCAAAGCTGTAATAGATAACATGTCAAACTGGAAGTACTGGGAAGAGAGCACAGTAAGTATTGGTTAGGCTTGTAAAGAACAGTGAGTTAGGTCTGGAGCAAAGGAGTGTGTGATCGTACACACGTACTTGGAGATACAAGTTGTTTCAAATACATTGCATCTCTTTTGGAGTAATCTTAGTGACTTCATCCCATGCCCCTTCATGATAAAGCAAGGCAAAAGGAGTGAAGCGAAGCAAAATCAGTTCCACGGTGAAAATTACAGGGCTCATGCACCTAAAGGTAAAGGTGAAAAGTTTGTCATGCAGATCAGAAGCAAAACTCCCCAAAGCTCACAGAAGCTTGTTAAACACATTCAAGTCTGGAATGAAAAGAGGTCTTCAGAACTGTTCTTTTTGCTTTACCAAAAATATAAATTCATGAAATGGCTAGTGAAAAAAAAATAAATTTTAATATGGTGGATAGATGTGAAATACGTGGTGAATTATTATTTTCATGAAGAATGAAAGAAAAATGTCCTAGCCAAACTTGTGATTTTGCATTTGCAGGTATCGTATAAAGTACTGCCACTTTAAATGTTTTCTCAGGAGAAGTAAATATTTAATGTTATACTTAAATATCCTAAGTAATTACCCATGTTCCTCTAAAAAAGTGCCCCACAGGGTGTCTCAAGACTGTCTCTTTCTGACAGACAGTAGCTCTGCAGAGAGGCACCTCATGCTGACATCCTGTTTCAGGATCTGTCAGTGAGCAGAAGGGTGGAGCATGATTGCTAGAGCAACAGCACGTCCAGCTGCAAATGTACGTGCTGTCATGAGTTTAAGCAGAAGACACATAGGTAGGCAAAAATACCTGTGGTGATAAATTACACATAGAAAAATAAGTGGCCTCCTTCCTGCGGATGCTATCAAGTCTGCTTTGCCTTTACCAGTGGCATATTGTGTATTTTAACATGCACAGAAGCAAAGAATTTGCCAGTTGGATGCATGGTACTTGGCCTTCCTTACTTGCCTAACTGTGGAATCAGCCTTAAAAGGCGTCGTTGTGCTGTGTTGATGTTTCATGTGTCTAGAACTGTAATAAGTGGTGTCAATACAAAGATAGAACTTCTAATAAACTAGGCATTTTCCTAAAAAAAAGTATTCTGATTTGCATTAACTGCGCTTTGGTTTATTCCCCCACCCAGTCTTCTCTTTCCTTCTTTCTCTATCAAAAATATTAAAAAGGAAAACCAAGGGCTAGTTCTACAGAACTCTTTCCAGATTGGTTCAGTGGACTGAGCCCAAGAGAGCCATCAGTGTTCCGTGACACCGTAGCTGGAATGGTAGAAGGTAATTTAAGTCAGAATACTTGCTTGCTTGTCTTCTGTCCCCCAATTCCACAACATAACTGTGCCTCAGAAATAGGTTGCCAGCCAGCGTTACATGGCTACTTCCTATCCTAAGCCCAACGCTCACGACATATCCACTTCGAACTCTTGAACATGATTTCTAAGGAGCCAAACAAACGATGGTCCCTCAAAATAACTCCTCTCAAGTTTTCTACTAATTAAGTTCAAAGCATGCTTTGGCAGGTCTTTGAGAGTTTAAGGATGATGTAGTGCAGACAGAATCATTTACTGCTTATGATGAAGTACCCACCATTGAATATTTGAGTTTTGATTTAAAGAGCTTGGAATAACCTAAGATGTACATAATGCAGGAGGTCTGGCAAATTTTGCTGTCATCTAATAACAGAATTGTTTATTTATTCATCTAGATATGAGGGAGACACTGATAAGTTATCTACACTTCAGCCAGTTCACAATCACATATCAAGAATTAGTAACAATAACTGATAATTCTTTACCTATTATATGCAAGATTTTAATAACATTGTCTCCTTATTGTCTGTATCTGGCTAAATAACTTTATGGAAAGGAACCCCATTGCATAGCAATGATATGTTCAACTACTACAACAAATGGGCTGAATAGATAGTAAATGCAGCTTTAGGTAATCACTTCTTGCCTAGACAACAGATAAGTAAACCTCACTGATTTCATTGTGATTTTTTTTATTTCTTAATTTTTTTTGGCTAAGAAAATTTTAAAGGAAACAATGGCCTTCAGGGGGTTACACTTAGTGGGACTGCTACAGCCATTGTTGTGCCATGACATGTACGCCTATGTGTTTAAAGAGAGTGAAACGGTGCTTACAGTGATGATTGGTACTGAGCCTTGGCTTGAGAAAGAGCTGGGTTCCAACCAGCCAACCAGCTGCTCACAGAGCGCTTGGCCATTCAGGCAATGTCATTTTAAGGTGTGGTTTTAAGGTGAGCCATGCCACGCAGCAGAGGTGTGTGTATATTGAGTTCCTACAATTGTGGTTTTGGGAAACCTAAGGCCTTGTTAGGTATTATTTTACTTACTGGGTGGTAGAAGCCAAAATGTTCTTGACATAATAGGGATAAGACGACATTCCCCTTGCCTTCCTTGGATCTGGATCTATTTATGCTTGGTATAAAGTTCCTAGGAAATGACTCAGTGAGACTGGAGGCTGAATGTTCCCTCCCAAAGAAACCAAAGTAGGCAGAAACAAGTGATAATAAGTTAGACTATCCATTTGTCTTATTTCAGCAATTGATACATTAAAAAGCTTTGAGCAAAGTTGTGAGTGGAGTTAAATTTTATATCAAATCTCACTCTATATCCTAAATTGAAATCTTAACTTTCCTGCTGCTCACTGTGCTTTGTCTCATGCTTCATGACCACTTCAGGCAGGCCTTGCAAACTACCTATCCTCAGATCAGGACAGAGCACCACCTTTCTCATTCTTGAGTTTGTCTCAGGTATTCTTAGTTTCAAATTGCTGCAGCCTGCTTTTATAGTGAATTTTGTCCTGATCAGGCATATTTAGAGGAGAATATTTCTCAACAATATTCAATTACCCCTTCTCTCACTATCAAATTCTTACTAAGATGCAGAAAAATAGCTTCTATATAATTTTAATTGAAGAGTTTGCAAATATCTGAAAATCAGAAACGACTTGCCTGGCCACATCTGCAGAATAAACAAGGGGACTTCACATTTTTTTGAAACTATTAAGCTAAATTTTGAAACTATTTTGAAACTATTAGCTAAAATATTTGCTAGTTACTCTTCTGATTTTTCTAGCCAGGTCTGACTGAACTTCAGAGCTCATTGGACAGTCTACTCACATAACAAATACATGAGTACCATAGACTTGTGTTAGAAGGATACTAGCAGTATTTCTCAGGAACCTGTGGTTATTTCCATTAATTTGCAAGAGTCTTGCTCCAGATTTTGACTTCTTGTGTTTCGTTATAGACATGTAGAAAGTGCAGCTTGAGACGTGAAACACCTTTCACACATCTGGTGAATCAGAGATAGAGTTTTGCCCTGGATGATTCAGGCAGCCTGGGTGTCCACCCAGATTTTAATTTTTCCATGACTGCTTTTTATACATCTGGAATCCAGTGTTTATATAATAGTCAAAGGACACAAACCCACACGAGGTTGCTCTTTGCAATTCCACCAAATGATCATTTGCTTGCCTTTGGTCTAGAAATATTGGACTATTTGCAAAAAGCAAGAAAAATTTCTTACTGCTCTGTGAAATAGTAAAAAAAAAGGAAAAACATAATGGAGATAAAGTCCTGTTTAGGCAGGAAGAATGAAGCATAATCCTTATGTGCTTAAAATATATGAGCATGCTTGTTCTTATGTGTGAAGGTCCGTGAAAGATAGCATAAAATCCAGAATAATTGTAGAAATAATAAATTACTTTCTGTATGAATATGTAAAAATATTAAATGTCTTGTGGTAGGAAGAAGGAATGCAAATAGGTTCAACCATTTCTCATAATCTGCTGCCCCGAATTTAATTTATTTTGCATGCTGTAGGGAAAGATGTGTTTTTCTTAATTCGCTCAATGCTCACTTCCACTGGAGTGCCTGAGGAGTTGTGGTGCACCGCTGTCACTTCTGCTGGCAGTCTCTCCAAGAGATGCTGTGAGCTCTTGCATTTCCTGCCACCTCTGGCCCAGGAAAACTTTGCGCCACAAATTGCTGGCGACATGGGAGAGCATAGTGAGGAAGTGTCACTGCGTTTGTGCTATTGTACTCTTCCTCAGACATCCAGTTTGACTGCTGGTTGAGACAAGATACTGAGCCAGCTGGCTGAGCTGCTGTGCCTGCTCTTGTTGACTCAGATTTTAAACTCTGCTAGGAACTCTTGATTTATTTTGATATTGCATACAGTATTGAATGGCTCTGCCCACAAAGATATTCATCTGTATATATTCACGAAACAGGGCAAGCGTGCTTTCTCCTTGTCTCTTGAGACCCTTACTGTGCTCTCCAGGAGGGCTAAAAACGGGACTGCAAAAGCCATAAGAGCAAAGCTGCCCGGCTGAAAAGCGGCTGTGACACAGCCAGCCAGATTACAAAACCCTCAGGCAAGCCTGGGGCAAGCAGAAGAGCACGAACACAGAGCACGTGCTCCATGTCTCACGCATGTTAGGAAGCACCTAGCCCACAGAGCCTTTTCTGTGCGACGTAAGAGGTGGGTCGTAGCCATTGTTTTTCCACTGATGGATTGACAGGCGAAGAGGCCAAGTATAAAGCCTGGCTGATGAGGCAAAGCTGGATGATGTAGCAATTGCACAACTGCAAGACAGAACTTTAACTGTGAGAAAGAAAGAAAGAGGCCTTAAATCTCTCTATTTCAACATAGGTCACCGTGATTATAATAAAGGATGTATAAGAAAATCAGGCAATCTATTTAAATTGGCTTCATACTACGTGTTTACTAATACTTTTGTCCAGAGAAGGTTTTAAATGCCATTTCAGTGAAAGGAGTGCTTTTTTCTGTTTAATTTCTCATCATTTTTTCCCAGGTGAATCTAATCCTGTTACCCTACAATGTAAACCCTTAAAGTTTTCCCCTAGTGTTTATATCTTTCAAGCTTCTGTAGAAGGCCTTTCCCCCTCAGGTTTCCCTCCTTCTCTCTTAGTTATTACTAAGCCAGGCTGCAGAAAAATGGTTGGTTGAATCCCTAAAGCAAGTTGTGACAGACATTTACAAAACAAACACAGGTATACACACCCTCAACCGCCCAAAGCATAGACAGGATGCAGTCAAAGCTCAGCAATTACCACTCCTCACTCTTCAGACTTTGACACATAATAACATGCTCTGTCCTAGTTGGGAGTGTCCTGCTAATCCTAGAAATTTTTTAGTCTTTAAATTGCACAAATGCAAGAAGCTGACACATCTCCAGACTGTATTAAAATCTGAAGGAGAAAAAGCAAAACAAAACAAAACAAAACACAAAACCCCCACAAAAAACCTTTAAAAATATAGAATCATTGAATCATAGAATCATAGAATCACTAGGTTGGAAGAGACCTCTGAGATTACCGAGTCCAACCGTCCTTGTCTCCCCACTAAACCCTGTCCCCAAGGAACTCATCCACCCGTCTGTTAAACCCCTCCAGGGATGGTGACTCCACCCCCTCCCTGGGCAGCTGTGCCAATCCCTGACCACCCTTGCAGTAAAGAAATTCTTCCCAATGTCCAGTCTAAACCTCCCCNACAGGGGCACAATCCCCTCCCTGCTCCTGCTGGCCACGCTGGGGCTGACACAGGCCAAGGTGCCACTGGCCCTCTTGGCCACCTGGGCCACTGCTGGCTCATGTTCAGCCGCTGTCAGCCAACACCCCCAGGTCCTTCTCTGCCAGGCAGCTCTCCAGCCACTCCTCCCCAAGCCTGTAACGCTGCACGGGGTTGTTGTGACCCAAATGGAGGGCCCTACCCTTGGCCTTGTTGAACCTCATCCTGTTGGTCTCAGCCCATGGATCCAGCCTGTCCAGATAATAAAATACATGTTCTGAAGCTTATTTTGTCTGATTAATTCCTTATGCAACCTCTGTTGGATCCTTTAAGTATATCAGGGATTGACTCAGTACTTTCTGTAGAAGATTTTACAATTCTAGGTTACTGGCGTAGACCAGTATGGGCAGATAGATATACACACACGAGTTTTTAAATGTTCAGATACAATGTCAGGAAAAAATAGCGCTAGTTGTGGACTTGGAAAGTTCTTTGTTTTCTTTGCCTCGTCCTGATTTTCTGCACAATGATAGTCAGTTCATTTCAAGCCAAGCTTTTTAACAATATTCAGTTGCATGAACATGCCCAGAAACACTTTCAAAGGTGCCGGTCAAAGCTGGGCACCTCCAGAAGATCCTTTCCAAAATCTGGTTTGGATCTGTATTGAGGGCATTTTCCTTTCTCGCAGCTAGAAAATAGGAATTATAAATTCTTTCTTCAGAGAGTGAGTAGGATGATGCAGAAATTAAATGAGAAAACTCACTGAGGCTGAGTCAAAAAAAGAGCAGCTTCTCATAATGCGTTGAGATGAAGAGATCTTGTACGAAGACTGTTCTCTGTCAATGAGTGATTTTATTTTGTATTTATTTTTAACTAACCCCCATATAATTACATCAATGTGTTCATCTTTTTAACTAAAAAGTCTCTCATTTTTTCAGCAGCAAGAATAATTCATATTACAGTGAAGGTCAGAAGTAAAAGTAAACAGTGATGTATGTGACCTGATGCTTTGCTAAGTAAGAGTAAGAATTGCTCAGGGAATTGGTTCTGGGGTTGTGTTTCTGGCACAAGAAAGCATGAGACCAACGGGATGAGGT
>VWPV01018322.1:0-10806 GCA_013389885.1 Geococcyx californianus | reverse complement strand
CACCATCCCTGGAAGGGTTTAAGACGAGATTGGTTGAGGCTCTTAGTGCCAGGGTTTAGATGATGAGTAGGTGTAGGTGTTGGGCCATAGGTTGGACTCAATGATCTCAAAGGTCTTTTCTGGCCTGGTGATACTGTGATACTTTGATAAAGCCTTGCTTTATATTTGACATTGATTCAGGCTCTTTAAGGTCTATATTGTATCACCTTCAATATCTTTCAGATATTTAATGGACACAGCCAGTGAAAGGAGCCAGTCTTCTTGAACTCTCATTTATGGAAAGAAGACCAGTAAGAGCTTGTCATCAGTTTTTATTAACACTAAATATTTTAGCAAGCTCTTGCCATTTGAAGTATTGTGGGGAAAACAAAGCAGTCATCTGCCTCCTCTAGCAATTTCCATAGCTCATGAGACTAATTGTTCCTGTCAGGTAGCTGGATAGCTTTTTCATACTTCATAGCTGACAGCCTTTTTGCATTTGGTATTGAAAGCACAGACTTCAGCCTTATGCTACAAGGAATATCCTCCTTCTTTTAATCACTTCCTAGAATTACTCACCTTTTCAAAGAGAAATGCTGCACTGCAAAACACAAAAAAAGGACAACACTGGGTTTACAAGATTTTTACTCTCCAGAGGATTTATTGGCAGAAGAGAAATACTCTCAGTGAAAGGCATCGAGAACATGCTCCAGTCTAATCTTGATGAACTTGTGATTCCTACTTTTATTTCATCCTCCGGATGTGCTGTGGGTTGATCTAGATTTTAATTTTTTAATATCTCTATATTATTGGTGGGTCTTGCAGGGCTTGTTACAGAAAATGAAATAGAAAATAGGAACATTCTTTTGGTTTTGTAAGAAGAGGAAACTCCCTACCAGCAGAGAGATTCTACTGCAGTAAACTTGTACTTTCAGGTTTAAACACTTAATCCTTTTGCTGCCCCTGTTATGACAATTCCTAGAATATGGCAACACTAACAGGATGTTTTTCATAGAGATTAAAAAGGATTATTCATTTTAGTGACTCATCTCCAGCCAGTTCATTGTTGAAAGCTGCGGCTGATTGTACAAACAATGTGTTTTCCTGATGAAAGGGAAGCAAACTGAAGAGACTTGTTCCTATCTATTCTGACCTTTGCTCTCCGTTACCGATGGGACGGTTAAAAATCCCATCAGAGTCTGGGTCTCTTCAGCGTGTCCCTTACATCCATCTCTCCTTGTCCTTTTCCTCTGCGGACTATTCGGTGACAAACACCACACCACCACGTAGTGTCTAGCCCTGTGTTTTGTTTCAGAGTTTGTAACATCTGTCTGTCGATATTAGGGGCACTTTCTCATCTGGTCCTGCTTAGAAGTTAATTCCAGGAACAACAAGCCCAAGAATATTTCCTGCAATAAAAGAAATCCTCTCCTGACAAGATAACAAGAAGAAGGAGAGCAACTAAATTGCTTCACAAAATGATGCAAAGATATCTTGCATTCTGACAGTAAGGCAGGACCCAAAGTGTTGAGTAAGGCTTTCTACTCTCATGTCCCTCTACTACATATACACAACGCGTGCCCCTTTTCTCAGGGCACGCTATAAACTTCTGAAGGAATTTGTTTTCTGTCCTCTTAGTCTACTTGAAAAAGGTTTAAATAGAAAGGACAAGAAACAAAGCCTTTACTTTAAAAAAATACAGCCTAGATTGCAGTTTCTCTTTGAATATTAAATTTCCTGGCATAATTAAACAGCTTCTTACCTTTTGCTTGTCACTACGGCTTTCTCTGTGAAAATCTTGCCACGAATATTTTTGTATGTGGGAAAACTGATTTGCTTTCTAAGAACTGCTTTTAAGCTTTCAGTTTTGTAGGTTACCTTCTGGCTTGTTACCTGCTGCTTTATGAACGTGAAATACCAGGAGTATTCCAAAATACAGCAAATGCATATATTTGAGGTAATTTTTTTAGCTATGTTCTCTAAATAACTAATCATACCCATTAACAAAATTAGTTTTCTTACATTGTAAACAAAATGGATACGATATCAAGGAGCAAAAAGTGCTTGGATGAATGATTTTCCTGTGAAGCAGGAAATATATGTTCCTTTGCCATCGTTGACACAGTACCTACTGCCATCTGGGTGTCCTGAGAAAGCACCTGGCTTGCTTCCTTACCTGCTGCTCTCATCCTTTCTCAGTGACCACATCAAAGTGCACTAGAAACATGAAAATATCATCAAATGCCAAGCTTTCAACCTTTGGTGATGCTGTTTGCTCAGGGCTTTTGCAATGGGGTTGATCACCCTTCTTTTGCTGATGCAAAAGTACCTACAAGCCATGGGCTGGGAGCAGAGCTAAAGCCCAACTTCTTCACGCTTTGGGGCCATGTCCACACCCTCTGTTGTCGTTGTGTCCACACTTACTGCCAATTATCACCGGTATAAAAATATTCCTTTTGAAATGTGAAAGCGACGTAAGAGACCATCCAATAACGGTGCATTTCTGTACCGATTCACGCAGTACTAACCCGACGGCGATCATCGCTAACATTAAAGGCACTCTTTCTGCTACCCTTTCCTCCTCTGTGCCGAGGTAGCTGCATGCTGGTGGAGTGCCTGACTTCACACAGTATTTGAGACGTGTCTATGCGTAGGTCACTAAGAGTACATTAGGAATGCAGTGACATTTGTCATTCAAACTAACGCGTCAACCAAGTCACTGCAAGCATTAATTATTTCACAAGTGACTGCCCTCCGTTACGCGTTTCAAGCTGGTGTATTGCCAAAGGGTGATTATTATTTCTTTTAATGAGTCGAAATTTCCTTTCCAAACTGGTTCTCTGTTAGGTGGGATTGTGGTCCTTAGATACTTTCAGGGTAAGGAGAGGAAACACTGGGCAACAAACAAAAAGAAATTAAAAGTGTGGACTGCCAGCTGTCCTATGTTTTCTTTCTTCGTGGCAGTTTGGTGAGGTTCCTACCACGCTGATCAGCCTTTCAGGAACTGAAAGACGAGGAAGTATTTCATTGCTCACAGGAACTCAAGGGGGTTTGTGTTATAGTCAAGCCGTTTCACTTCATGCCGTTGCCAGAAAGCTCACAGTGTAATTTAAGTCTTTGTCATGAATCGATGAGGGTTTTTTTTTACTTGCTGTAGGCTGAAGTGAGAACCATAAACTGTAGTCAAAAATCAATATAATTTAGCAATGTATCATAGAGACAACAAAAGGGATTTTTCTGGAATTTAGGAACAAATTGTCTGTAGACTACAGCTGATGGCTTAATCTCCATTTCATTCTGTGAATAATAGAACATATGGCTAGCTAGGGTTTACTAGATACTTCCAAAGCATCATTATTCCCAGTTAGAAATGCTATCTGCTGTGGAAGCTGATGAGTCTTTGCACTCTGCCAGAGTAAAGGCGCTACCCTGATCATATGTAGCCCAACTGGAGCCATGACTATGACAGGAACCTGAGCAGAGACAAGGCAGCCTGAAAACTCTGTCCCTGGTCATTATGTTCGTTGCTGCTATAAAAAGACTTCTGTCAATTATGAATTTTGTCAGATCATTCTAATATGGATGGAAGGAGAAGGTCACTTTGAAAAGAGCTCATATTTATTTGTCTGTCAGTGCTCATAAGAAATTACACACATACACCAGATGCTAAACTGTCTGTGCCCTTTGTTCATAACACAGGCAATTAAAACAAAAAGAAGAATGTCCAAGTGCTATAGTTTTAATAATCCTAAAGATTAACATCTAATCCCAAACCATAATGAATTTTCCATCAGCATGACTTGTAGGTCACTGTCACTATAAATCTAATCCAACAAAGTCCATTACCCAAAGGAATGCTCACGAACTGCAGGAAAACCAGAACAGAAGCCGGGGTCAGTGGTGAAAGAAACAATAAAACATTGTCTGGAAGGTGTTGTGTTGCCAACCTGTAGGTGGCAGTGCACTCAACTCAACTATTACTCCTATACTTCACAAGGAAAATACTTTTAAGGAGGTAAAAATCCATCATCTTTTCCATTTAGGTGATTTTCTGTTCCATTCTATCTTCATAATGGCAAGTTTAAGTGCCACGTGGCTCCTAGAGTCCTCGTCTTTGATCATGAATGTCCTTTGAATGACTGTTAGGCATATTGGGTGAAAAGACTTGGAGTTCTGCTCAAGTGCCTGAATTCTGGGCAAAATGGTTCCACCTTTGTGACCTTATAGAGAAATAGGTGTGGAAGGGTAGAAGAACTCCAGAAAACAGGGAAAAAGTTCCTCTCAGAGCACGCCTTTGCTCAATGTTTCATACGGACACTGCCAGTACCAAAATGTCAGTCCTAAATTGTTCTTAGTGACTGAGGTGACGCGTCGTCCCCCCACCCTCTGCCCCTTAAGCCATAACCACCAGTGGGGGTTGTGATGGCTGTGCCCTGCTCACCTGGACTTTGGGGGACTGATGGTAACACAGTAGCCAAGGGCTATCTGGAACAGCGGCCTAGATGTCTTGCTGGTGTGCAAATATGACTGTAAGTCAATCATCTTTATAAATAGCGGACAGCCCAAGGCCTGATGAGTCATTTCAAAACAACAGTGGGCTGCACGCTGGGATCTCCACTTGGGTAGGGACACCCTCAAGGTTACTACTCAAGGTAGAGAGATTCCTTGCTGGAACACATGCTCAGTATTTGACTAATAGCACGCCCAACTTGGAAAACCCTAGCTGAGTGACTAAACGTTGATTGCACATAAATGAACCTTTAGACATAAAATGTTCACCAAATCTGTGGTTCAGTTTGGACCTAGATCACCCAGACTCCTCTCTGAGAAGGACTTTTGAAACCAAAGAGGTCCATTCTGAACCTTGTGGTTCAATGAGAGGGTCTCCTTCAGGTTCTATGCGACCCTGTCCTCTGTGCAGTAAATAATCCGGTGTACCTTGTCATCAGATCTCATTAAAACACCGATACATTTATCACTGAAAGTCGCTAACTCACTATTTTATATCAATAACGTTTATTGTTGCTTCTTTCTTACAAGTGAAGAGAATCCCTCTCATTCCATTCACGTTGTAACTCACAGGTACCTGAGCCCGTGGAAGTCAGAGGTTCTGGCGCAGATGAAGCACCTTCAGATCAAAACCAGACACCTTCTGTCCAGAAGGCAACTTATCTGGGAGGGAAGGGATTACTTTACGTTGTGATGAAACACTGATATGAAACCATGATATGGGTGAATGTTTGAAAAGGTATCAAAAACATACATGTGTGAACAAATGAACATTTGAGATTGTCTCCCACAGTTCAAGTTATGATGTCATAGCCTGGATGGGTGAACAGTCACAGTATCACAAGGTTGGAAAAGACCTTTGAGATCATCGAGTCCAACCTATGACCCAACACCTACACCTACTCCTACTCATCAACTACACCATGGCACTAAGAGCCTCATCCAATCTCTCCTTAAACCCCTCCAGGGACGGTGACTCCACCACCTCCCCGGGCAGCGCATTCCAATGGCCNGGTGTTTAAGGAGAGATTGGATGAGGCTCTTAGTGCCATGGTGTAGTTGACGAGTAAGAGTAGGTGTAGGTGTTGGGTCATAGGTTGGACTCGATGATCTCAAAGGTCTTTTCCAACCTTATGATACTGTGAGCAGGAGCACAATGAGGAGGGCAGGACATCTGGATACTGTGGCCCATCCAGTGCTTCCCAGTGCTGGAAGGATGCAAATGACATGGAATGTGTTCACCCCCATGATGCTTGTGGTCGGAGCATTGTCCCATGAGCAGAGGCTGGGGCAGCAGGACTTGTCCAGCCTGAGGCAGAGACAGTTTTGGGGTCACCTCACAGCCACCCCAGTGCCTCTGGGAAGGGACAGAGAGAGGACAGTCAGATTTTTACAGCAGCTGTGTGTGGCAGGGTGATAAGATACAGCTGGCACGATCTGAAACGAGAGGGGTTCAGGCTGGGTAACACCTCCCCTGTGAGGAGAGGGGGAAGGCAGAGGGACAGCCTGCCCAGGGAGGCTGGGCATGCTCCATCCTTGAGGAGTTGCAAGACTCATTTGGGCAAAGTGCTGAGCAACCTGATCTGTTCTAACCTCGGAGCTGAGGTGCACAAAGGACATCCCAAAGTCCCTTCCAACACAAATTGTTTTATGATCCCATTATTCTGTCCAACGATGTTGGACGTAGGAGTGTGAAGAATATTTCTCCTGTTGTGATGCTACTCCCATCCAATTATGCATGGGTGATAAATCCTGGCTGGCTACAGTAACCCAGACCCACACATCTTGACCTCTGGCATAAATTAGTGTACGCTTTATTGACTCTGAAGTGCTCAAAAATAGCAGATGCTGTTGCACATTTTTTAATCTGAATGGTGAATTCGTCAACAGGATATTTCAATGCTTCTTCTCAAATATGGAACAAAAAAACCAAATTAAGAGCTCTGCTTTTGCCATCACTGTTTACAGTTCACCAGCATCCTGTAATCCACCTGACTGTGACTTAAAGGCTACATTTTGTTTCTGATTTGTTCTTTTCTTAAAGCTCTATTACAGTTCTAAATTTTATTGGTCACTCACAGTGACTGGTGACATTTAACTGATTCCTTCAGTTTCTGCTCTCTCCTTCCTTTTTAAAGTTCAAACCTATCATCACTGAAAGTTTTCTTTCCTTTCTTGATTCTAAATATTTCCTTTAAAGTTTCCTTTATTGCTCTGCACTTTTTTTCTTTTTAATCCATTGCATTTGTCAAGGCTGCTTGATCACAGGTTTTTTTATCACTCAAGAAATACTTCAGCTTTTTCTCATTTGCTTTTTTAAAGCAGTTCTTGCTCTCCCTGTGTACCCTCCAGTCTATAATGTTGCCAATTACTTTAAAACTTAAAAATTTACTATTTAAAGTTAAATTGCTATTTAAAGTTTAGTAAAACATGATGCGCTGTGGTCAAATAAATCTAAGCTAATCATGATCATTAATATACAGGCAAGCATATGCATCGTAAATTGACAGTGAATATTTGCTTGTCCACCAAAATAAGGTCTAACATGCAACCCTCTTATCATCACTTTTTGTGAGCATTTTAAGGTCTCTATAGTTCCCTTACCTAACTTTTCACCCAGCCGTAACTACTCACAGCTTTTCAAACTCCCATGAACAATGTCTAACGTCGTTCACTTGTTGCTACCACCTAAAAAACGAGGCCCTTCTTCTAAATGTTCCTAAGGTACTTCCTACAATCCAACCAACTCATGGGCAAGGTGACCTTTAGAGGTGCCTTTCAACCTCAACACACCAATTTTACTTGTGATTCCTCCTGCAGTACCTTCAATATCTACTCCAGTATTACTTGTGCTTGCTGCTTCCTATCTTGTGCAACACCTACCCTATAATTTTTTAACTGCTTCTCCCAGAGTACATCATAAATGGAATATAAAAGCCTGGGTACTTCAAAGACTCTTGAACCTGGACAGCGTCATGGTTTGTAGAAACGGATTTCAGGCTAGGAAGCAATATCTGTTGTCTTAAATAGGAACCCAGAGACTCACTCTTTTAGAACACAGTGCTGGTGCTGCAGCCTTCCTGAGCATCTCATTACAAAGGTACTTGTTTATTAGCAAGGGGAAGCTCCAGTTTCTCGTTAAATGTACAGTAGGGACCGTGGCAAGAGAGGAAATTGAACAGATCCAGGAATGGAGAATACAGCACTGTGAAAAATAAAAGTACTCTGTGAAGACCCTCCAAATTCGATTGCACTCTTCTGGCATATCCTTGGTTTGATCAGTGATAACACTCAATGGTTTCATTCCTTTCTCAGCCTGGTTTATTTTATTTTTATAGAAATGGGGTCCAGGTTGTATAACTCAGAGCTCTTTTTCTCATCAGATTGGATGATCAAATCATTGGTTTTCATTGGAAAAAAACATTGAAAGGCACTAATTGTTGCTTTATGAAGATGTGCCACACTTTGATAGCCATGCACTTGGGTCGGACCTTTCCCACCAGAGTATGATGCCTTTGGTGGGCCATGCTTTCTGCTTCTCCGTCCCCTTCCCATGAACTGCTTCAACCCACAGGGGGAGAAATTGCATTCTCAGTATTTTTAAATGTTCCAGTAAGTAAAACCTAGTATGTGTAGTTAATCATTGATCTTTACTTTTATTAACTTCAGTCCAGAATAAGAGATTTTGAAGTCTTCTGAGAAATAAAAGCACAGGGGAGGCAGGGAAAGGTGTACTCACTCCGTTACTGACCATGCTCCAGTGACTGACACATTGCCGGGTGTAGCACACGACAGCTATAGGAACTGTTGTAATTTAAGGTCATTTCTCAGGGATTTTCCACTGGCTTCAGATTCTCTGGACTTGTGAGCTCTACAGTTGTTCCCCACTCTACCTTGGAAACTTCCGCATCGAGCTTCCGAAAACAGTCACTCATTTGTGGTCCTGACCTACGTTTCCGGGGTAGAACCAGACCTTTGGGGCTCATGGCAAAGTCCCTAAATGCTGCTTAATAATCCGGGGAGGGATGTTGAGTTGGTCCCTTCCAGTTTCTTACTTACATTTACATCTGGTGTACCTGGATGTACATGAATATGTGCACGTACCTTCAGGTGCTCTCAGCACCTCAGTAAGAGAAGGCAGTTCCTCTTTATGAAGCTGAGCTCTACCTCATTGAGGGAAATAAAAACAGTGGACTGGGCTTTATACCCGTGAACCATCCAAATGTGTTCATCAGAAACTTCAAATTATGCCGAACTTGTAATCAACACTGTGCAGGTGCCCATGATTTTAAGGAACTGGACCAAGTGTCGTGAGCAAGGATGCGGTAGGTGAGAAAAAGACGAAGAGGTTAAAAATATTCTGATCTCAGTGACAGAGTGTGGTTATTTGTGGTGAAGGCCATACCTTTGAGACAATCACTGAGAAGTTCACATCACAGTATCACAGTATTGTAAGGTTGGAAGAGACCTTTGAGATCATCGAGTCCAGCCTATGGCCCAACACCTACACCTACTACCTACACCTACTCCTACTTGTCAGTTATGCCATGGCACTAAGTGCCTCACCCAAATTCTCTTTGAACACCTCCAGGGATGGTGACTCCACCTCCTCCCTAGGCAGAGCATTCCAATGGCCAATCACCCTCTCAGTGAAGAAATTACCCTCTCAGTGAAGAAGGCCACTCAGCCACTCAGTCTCATGCTTTGAATCAGATTTTGTTTAGTCAAACCTTGCAGGGAAGAGAATGTTGCCCTTGTAATGCAAAGATACGTAAAAGAGAAAAACTTATGCATGGATGTAGCATTCAGTGCAAAGGAAAGGCACAACCAGAAACCAAAGCACCCATCAAGCAAAATGTTTAAAATGAAAACACATATTGCTTGCGTCATTTCAGTAAGTGACACAGGCTGGGTCTTACCTGAAGGATACATTCGTAATGAGTGGATGCATTTTTAATGCATTTTTACCTCCTCTCATTCAGTACTTTTCTGTGGTTTCTGAGAGGAGGTAGTTCCCCATCCAGGTTCTCAGTCCCAGCTGAGCCCTATGTCCCCCTGTTGATCTGTCCTCTACGCTTGTGTTGCGCCTCCTTATCATTAAAAAGGGGTGAAACAGCAGCAGAGAGGAGGTGCCTGGCAAGGGGGGTTTTACTGTGTGTCAGTGCTGTGATTGCAGAAGAGCTAAGGAACGGCTCTGACCCTTGAATCCAACTAACTACCGCAAAACAAAGCACTGTGTTCTCATTGAAATCAAGTGCCTCTATGTTTGCAACCTTCCCTGAAGACTTTCCCTTTCCTGATCGCTTTCCCACAGCGTTGATGTGATTTGAAGGCAAGCTCCTACCACCCCTTTGAGCTTATTTGCTTTTATATCCCAAATGTGTGAGTTTCTTAGAAAAAGGAATATCGGCAACATCTGAAATGACTTACAGCAGCTAATTTAAAAAAAAGACACAATAAATGAACTAAAATCTGCCCATTAAGCTACTGCTGGTGTCCATCTTTACAAAGCTGAGCCACCTCACTTGAATTAATTCAGACAGCTGGGGCAGTCCAGTAATGTACTAAAGAAAGAGGTCCCTCCAAGAGACACATTCACAGTCATATGTAAAATATGAAATTATCCCTACACATTCCCTAGAATTGCTGGCTAACTCAAACAGTACTACAAAATGTTCATTTTTATTAGCTGTGGAAACCTAATGACTATTAAATGCAGTAACACGGTGACTACACTTCTAAAATTGCAAGGTCTATATTGCTTGGGTCAATCCTATGAAACCAGAAGTCTTATCAAGTGAATTTAGCTATAATTTTAAGAATCCTTGTGTACACCACTGGATCATAGAGTTACCTGAGTTGGATCCTAAAAGGATCATTGAGTCCAACTCCTGTCCCTACACAGGACACTCCGAACACTCACACCGTGTGACTGAGGGCATTGGCCAAATGCTTCTCGAATGCTGGCACACTCGGTGCCGTGACTGCTTCCCTGGGGAGCTGTTCCAGTGCTCCACCACCCGCTGGGGAAGAACCTCTTCCTGATATCCACCCTAAACCTCCCCTGGAACATCTTCCTGCCATTCCCTCCAGGCCTATCACAGGTTGCAAAAGAGAAGAGTCCAGCACCTGTTTCACCTCCCTCCCNTTAGAAAGAAATTCTTCACACTGAGGGTGGTGAGACCCTGGCACAGGTTGCCCAGGGAAGCTGTGGATGCCCCCTCCCTGGAGGTGTTGAAGGCCAGGTTGGATGCAGCTTTGATCAGTCTGGTCTGGTGGGAGGGGAGGTTGGGATTAGATGATCTTTAACATCCCTTC